>JBAMHW010000025.1:4371172-4385317 GCA_037177495.1 Rhadinocentrus ornatus | reverse complement strand
CCCCACCTCCAGGCCTGGCTCCAGAGGGGGGCCCCGGTGACCCACGTCCGGGCAAGGGAAACTCTGGTCCTTGCTTCAACACAAACAGCAATTAGACCAAAATAAATATCCCAGTTTTGCTCATCGGACCGATACCAATATTAATGTGCATATTGTGCATCCCTAAAAAAATAAAAATAAAATTAACATGACCATCTATTTCTATTAAAAAGAGAAGGTAGAAAACCTTCCACTTCTTTTGCGAAACACCTGGATAAATAAATAAAAAGTGATAAAATGACAAATACTGCAAGTTTTGTAAACCAACAGATTTTTTATTCATTATAAAAGAAACAGATTTATCTTGTTCAGGTATTCAGATTTAGCTAAGAAAAGCAGATTAGAGACACGATTAATTTTAAACTAGAATTAAAGCCTGCATGTCGTTTGCTTCCTTAACTGTCCATTCACACACTACACCACACTTTACGGGCCCATTATCTCAGATCAATGCATTTTACACCAGCAATTACAGAGTGTAAGGTCATAAAACCCTCATGAATCTCAGGATGTAAAGATTAATCAAGTATCATTAATGGCCCGTAGAATATTATTGGTAGAACAGAAATTTTAATCATCTTTGTCTCTACAAAGTGACCACATCTTAACGTTATCCATCTCTGGCAGCTTCTGCCTGGAGATTAATGAAAGATTGTTACGATTGCCGATGGAAGAGACCCATATCTTGTGTAATATGTTGCCGAAGATAAAAATAAAAAAATAAATAAAAAGCTCCCAACCATATTTCACAATGTAGCAATGGAGAAGGAGAAACACTGGGAGGTTAGGTGAGGAAGAAAGAAGGTGTCAGGGGGAGAAAGGTGCCACAAGAACAGGAAGATAGATGCAAAAGAGGGAGCAGGGGGAAACGAAAGAGACAGACACATAGGGACCTCTGGGTTATCTACACATTAGCAGACTTCTTTGTGCTTTTCAGCTCCATGCAGACATCTAATGGACGAGATAGAGTGTGTCACAGCTTTGTCAGAAATGAGCACAAGCTTTTTTCTCCACCACTCACATCCATGACACCTTGGCACCCTCTTCGCTCTTCATTTAAACTGCTAATGCTAATTTAACTTTATTAATTCACTTCGCTGCAGCTTTGTCTCTAATGCATGAATCACACTGTCTTCTATGCATTTGTTTGCTTTCGTAAAGGCTGTAAAAGAAGTTGGCTGAATCTAAAATGGGTTTATGTTTGTTTATTTCTTTTTCTTTTTTTTCTTTTTTTTATAAGCGAAAAACATAATTTAAAAACAAGATTGTACAAGGAAAGAGTATAATAAGGACCTACTGTGGGTTCAGGATAAGACCAAGTTAAAGGGCTGTCCTTTAACACAAAAGGAAGATATATTTTCTTTTCTGACCCCGCCACTGCCTGTTTAAAAACTATAAACAGGTGGAACCAGACTGCTCTTGTACATTATCTGCTCTAATAAGAAATGCACTCAGGTAACAAAACCAAATGCATCGTCTTTTGTGAATGCTCTGATTGCTTCAACAGGAAGAGCATTTCTCTTGAAAACCTCGTCACATTTCCAAGGTCTTAGTTAAGTCTAATGGAAACGCACTGCAATATATTTGTTTTGGAAGGGACTGGGTAAAAGCATTTGTTTCTGTAGAATGGAAAGATACATTTAAAAATAGAGCAGCATCTGGCTCTTTGTTAAAGTCCATTTTCTTTTTTGCTTTCATGCCAGCTTTCATTAAGGAGAGCAAGGTTGCTTGAACTTATATATGATGAAGATCTTTTTTCAGATGTAACCCGGACAGCTGTGTGTTTCCAGCCAGTTTGATGGATTATGTTGTCAGGGAACAAGCCTGGCGTTTGACGTCCCCATGCCAGTGAACCCAGCTTCATCCTTCTGCTGCACATCATACTTATATCAGCCCCCTGCCAAAAGCCTGCTTTCTCACAGTTTATGCAAACGATATGAAATGTTAAAGGGTATCTGAAATAGTATGCAAAGTTATCAGCAAGGGTGGCCAAAAATTGACCAGTGGCAATATGAAGAGCGAGAACTGAATCATTATGGAAAATAAAGCAGAGAGATGAGTGTGTTGGTTCATGGCTCAAAATGTCACACATATTGAATTTTAAATTATTGCGATATGAAGAAGTTGTGACTCTTCACGGTTTTGGTTGTTAGGAGCTCCAGGAGAGGATAAAATGTTTATTTGGTAATCCATGTGTGTCAGGGAAAGAGTGATGACCTACAAAATATCCAGTAATAACTGACGGCACGTAATCATGACAGAAAATAGTATTTTGGATAAATAGTCTTTTCTCTTTAAAAATGGTCAACCACTAATTGCTGTGAAGTGTCCTGCAGGATTAACATTTTAGAGCAGGATCAGTTTATTCCTGTTCAATGA
Organism: Rhadinocentrus ornatus; assembly: GCA_037177495.1. NCBI lineage: Eukaryota > Metazoa > Chordata > Actinopteri > Atheriniformes > Melanotaeniidae > Rhadinocentrus > Rhadinocentrus ornatus. Next base: position 4,382,899 of record JBAMHW010000025.1, on the reverse strand, counting down.
GTACTTTAAGCCTAAGGCTATTTTATTTTTTATTTTTTTTATTCTACATGGAAAAAATACTTAATTTCAGCCAGTAATATCTCCAGAAATGGATGGCCAAACCAAACCGCTAGGGGCTCCATGGATTAGAGACTTCTGATACACACAAAATTACAGTTTGGTCTTCATTAACAAGCTTTAATATCTGGAAAAAAATAAAATAAATGTAAATAACAGATAATGTTATTCAAAAAATTTGTTGCAGCAAAAAACCAGACAGCCTTTTCAGCCAATTCCTGAAATTCTCACCAGCATTACAGTGAATACTTTTCTATCTTTGTAGTGCTCTTGATCCTAATTCATTAGTGTAAGTTCACAAATATGTTCGCTTTTCACGTTATATTAAGTAAAGCATACTTTTATTTTCCTCAATAGCTTGCAGACGGCTCCAAATGGATTAAAAAAAAAGTGTCATACATCAGTTTGTGTATTTTGTCTTAAGAAGATTAAAGTGGGATTAATTTCCTGTTTAAACTGCATGTCGAATGCTCGGAAATCCTCTCCACCCAACATCTCTCTGATGATAGATAGTAGTGTTGACCCCTTCCAGCAACTCTGAAGCTGTCAATCACATACAATCGGTTGGTTATGGGGAGGTTATGAGCGAGGAGCAAAGTCATTTGACTTGTTTTTGATTTTGATTTAACCGTGATGCCTTTTGTTTATCTGAGCCAAAGCAATGTTAGTTGATTCTTCAATAGGCTGGCACCTTTAACTACTGGAGCTTTTTTTCCTGATGTGACAGAATAAGCTAGAAAATGTTATCCCTACCTCTCTACAACCATCCCAGACCAAAAAAGGACCAGATATAAGGGGCCTTCTCTTTATATGTCTGTTTATCTAGAGAGATGGATAGTAGACCCAAAGAATTTTTTTATACTGAGATACTTTCAGATGTAAATGTGGAAATTAATTGATTACTTTCCATCCTTGGTGGATTAGTTCTGTTATTGTATAAAACTGATGTTAAAGACGTTTGGGTTGGATTTGGATTTAATCAACTCGCTTGGGAGCACTAAGTGGTGAAAATGTACAACGCGCGTAAAAGACAAATAAACTGTGCTCACAAATCCTAAAACATTTGATAACTTTAATAATATGAGAAATTTCTCTCTTGAGGATCTACAGACTCAATGAAGAAACCCAGGTTTCACCAGCTGATTAAAGACCCTCGAGCTGCACCATACCTGCATATTAGGCCAAGAATATAGCCTGCTTGCTTTTGTTTGAAGTGTCATTCGTGCAGATTGTCAGATAGTAAAACTATGCCTTGACAAGCTGCATTAAGCAAGTAGGGGCAGTGGGGACCAATTTCAGAAGGCCAGTGGGTCAATAAGCAGTAAAAATGGTAGAAATATTCAAAGACAAGCTTGACTGCGTCAGAAATTACCTACATCTTTGTATTATTGGTGCACTTATTCCTTGCTGCCATGAAACATCGTAATAGCACAAAAGCTGGTTTAAATTTAGATCATATAAAAATAAGTAGAAACTAATTTGTAACCGTTATGTCGGAGGAAGATTATGGAGAAAAAGAGGTGCTAAGGGGGTTTCCAGTCATCAGAAGCCTGAGTTGGTTCAGCAATTTTCGTTCAGCAACCACCGCTCTACTGAGGTCCCGTTTACACAACAACACTAAGACAGCAAAACGCAAAAGTTTTCTTAAGTTTGGGTTTCTTGTAGTTTTGGGTAGACAAAACCGCAAAGGTTTGAGAACACGTACCAGATTGAAATTTTCTTAGAACATAAGGCGAATTCTGTCCGTATAAACACGACCTGGAATCTTTGGTCCACAATGACGTCGGTCACGTTATCTTGCATTTGTGCAGGCCCTGTGTACACTTGCGAACAGCATCAACAACAACAATAGTGGACCTTTTGGTCTCTTAAAGAACAGTTTTTTTAACATTTATGCCATCAACAAAGACACATTGCTAACATGCGCTAACACTTCCACACAAGCAGTTGTTTTGCCTTCAGGTCTGATGAGGATATGGTGCAGATGTTGGTAGTGTTGTTGCAACGTTTAATCGCCCAGCACAAGTTTGGCTTGCACACTACACCGTTTCCAGACCTATTTGTGGTTTCAGACTGCATGGAAGTAGTTGTTTTGTAAATGTTAGGGTTAATGTGTTTTGTTTTTCTTTAATATGCAAAGGGAACATTTCGGGGGTTTAAATGGAAATGTAGTGGAAGTAGAGCCTGAGACTGCTTTTCGTTTTGTTTAAAACCAGTGTTTCTCAGTTCCGGGCAACTACTGCCCTGCATGTTTTAGATGTTTTCACACTTTAACAAACCTGGCTGCAATGAATAGGTCATTAACAGGCTTGCAAAGATCTTGAGGAGGATGTCCATTAATCTGAATCAGGTGTGTTGGAGGAGAAAACACAACAAATCTGGCAACTCTATTTAGTGTGAGTTCTCTGGTATTAAGTGTTACACAAGCAAGTATTTGACCAATTATGCTCACCATGAACCTGATTGTCTATGTGAACACAAGGTTAAAGAGCAAGTATATTCTCAGCTTTACAGTCAAACTGTGGCCCGGGTATAGGAATTCACTGAGTAAAGCTGGGACATTCATCTGCCTCTAAACAGCTCCCACAAACTCGAGACTACTTGTTTTAGCTTTTGACTGTCACAAGGGGGCAGTGTTAAAAAATGTCTTTTTTTTTTCATTAATGCGTACATAAGGTAGGTCCCAATTCAGGGTCTGCACACTTTGAAGTGCGACACAGGACGTTTAATCACTTAAACCTCTGAAATTACTCATAGGCACTTTAGTGGGCGCTGAACACCAACCGGCAACACCAACAGAAAGAAAAAAAAACAGCGTCTGAGGCTCTGTTGTTTTCCAGCCGGTACACACTCCATTAACCCCTTAAAATCCATCAATATCAAATATTATCAAATATTAATGTCACCATTTCACAAACTGTACTTGGTTTTGTAAGGTTTCTATAAAGTGTGGTTAAAAAAAACAACAACTTTTTTTTAACAAAACTTTATTGAAACCTAAAACATACTCTTCTAAACTCAGTTGCTGATTTTCCACCGTCTTGTACACCATGAATTGTGGGAGAGAATAGGCTGCGAAGGATGCATCACCAGCAGCCTTCATTTGAAGCCAAGCGAAGTGCGGATTTGAAGGGTAGATTCGGAGGGTCCTTCAAATTCTGTGAATTGGGACAGTGCTTCGCGCACCGTGATGACGTATGTGGCCGACGAATCCGCACTTCGAAGTCAATTATCGTCAGAATAGTTATACTCAGTTAAAGTTAACTTTACACCTCTGAACTGTTACAATGTGCTATTAGCTAGCCAGCTAAATAGCTACATCTAGCTGGCTAGCTAGCTTAATATATACTTGGCCAACTAGACAGACAGACAGACAGATAGATAAAATAGGCACTATGAAAGCATCAGGTAATTCTAGGATACATATAGACATGACTTTTCCTACCGTAACAACGTAATTAACAATACCAACTACTCGGTGCTGTTTACACTAGAAACTTAATGGACACTAAATATATTTAAGACAACAATGGACTACAGGTAGTACTGGGCACAGCCATCTTTAAATCTGGTATTTCAGGGTCCTCTGCAATTCATGAGTTCGCCATTCAAAAAAATAAGATTACGTCATCATTTCTAGCAAAAATTCCTTAGGAAAACGTATTCCCAGGACATCTGGAATGCAAGACTAGCTGTTTCTGCTCAGAGCAGAAGAATCCATGCAGGCAGGGGCGGGACTTCATTGTGATGGGCACCCCATGCAGCCAATCACATGGCAGGGCAGACTAGGATCATACTATTATGTGTAAAAAGGAGGGGGATGATATTCACTACACAGCGAGTGTAGTGATAGGTATAGATAGATATATAGATGATAGATATAAAGTGTCATCATGACTTTGGGATTTATTTATTAGATTTATTTGCTGACATAAAGGTTAAAAATATTTTTATTTTTGTAACAAAAATCATAAAAATAAGGATTTTATTAAAACTGGTTGAAAAAGTGCTAACCAACACACAAACTATTCATAATGTCTAAATTAAGCTAAATTAGAAGCCCTGAGTGATCGTAAATCAAGAGCCCTTTGGGAACTGTAAGAGCTGGCTTTTCTTTAGAAGTCAACCCAAAAGAGCTGAGTCTTTGAAAAGAGCTAAACCCCCGACCACTACACTGCATCTCAATAAATCTGCTAAAACTGGCTTCAGCCCCTTTTATTGGAATCTGGCTGTAAAGACACAATAAAGACACATACAAAGAAACAATCAATATTTTTCTCTGCTTATTTTGTCAGTGCTACTACTAAATAAAATGGGAAACAAAGGCAGACGATGGTTAATCATACATGGTTTATGTGTCTTAAACTGTTTAGCTGTCCAAACCAAGTTCTCTGCAATTTTAGGGTTGATTAGCCATTGGCAGAAAAAAAACGCATCCCTCTCTTTTTATAGGTTTTTGATTGCCTTTAAATAGACCAGACTTAAACTAATTTAAAGTCCCAACTCTAATGGAATCATTTTGTAATTGGTTTTTGCATAGGTTCAAATAACAAAGGCACACAAACAAAGATTATACTGCAAACTGTCAATTAATTTGCCAATTGTTTAGTTTAGGAAATTGGAGAGAAATCTTCCAGAGCTCCAAAACAAATGCTTTCAAATGCTCAATTTGCTCAAACAACCGTCCACAGTCCCCCACAAAACTCATGCAAGACCCCTAAAGTCAACACCAAATTATCCCCTGTTGTCCTGTCAAAACACTGATGACAGGTTACTCTGCTAAAAGCCTTTAGTTTGTGCAGGATTTACACACTTAACCACAGGATCATCAGCAGTGTAAATCCAGCCTGTGCAGCTACAGATAAAGTGTTTTGCTCAGTGGAGAGTTTAGACGAGGAACTGTAGCGGTGTTGTGCTCTTCTTTGCAGGATGAATCCCAATATGACTTGTCTATGTGTATGCACCTAATCCGATTTAGACATTCCTTCTACAGTGGCAGCAGATTTCATGATTGCACCTATTATCTGGCCCCATTGCTGCATTCAAGTCTTGTTATTGTCACACAGATGAGGAATTGACAGGTAAAAAGGGAAAAGGATGGGAGCAGAGGATTCTGAAGGCATAACGATGCTGTAGGTGCAGATATTTTCAAGCATATGACAAAAGAGTGATGCCATAAAATGCAATATTGATTCTTTTATCGTTAAAATTCTCTTTGTCTTAATATCTGCTCCTCCGTATCTACTGGCAACTCGTAACTCCTGCTGCTGTCTGTATCTTGTGCTGCTGTTATTTAGGAAATCTCATGATGCACACTGCTGAGCGCACAAATTGAGTAGCAATAAGATAAACTGCACCACTTTTTTCTCATCATTTCCCACTGAGGCTATACTAACACTAATTTATCCCTACCATTAAGTGGAAATATGATCCCCTTAATATTCATATTTGGATTCTTTCATGGCATCACCACAGCAAATAAAATGAGGATATCATTACGTCTGTTTCCATCAATTGTACTTGCAGGGTTTATTTTAATTGGGAACATATTTGCACCTAAGGGTAGACACTCAGTTGGTGAACATCTCCTCTGCAATCATTCCCAGCATCAGATAAGTCCTTCATAGCAGGAGATCCACATCAACAATCATCTCATTTAGCCCTTATTAAGAGGTGTTAATGGCCCCAAAATTATATTATTGTAGGACAGCAGAGAACAGTGCAGACAGAGTCTGTCGGTGCAGCTGATAAACTGTCACACAGGCTGACGCTAATGCAGGATTACATATAAATCTCAGTGAAGTGTATGTAGGCACTTTCATTCAATGTTAATAGTTAAACTTATTAAGGAACATGAGGTTACTCAACTAGTTTTCATACTTCTATTTGACCCAATGACAATAACCATCAAGGATACACCTAGAAAAGTTAACTAAATGTCAAAACAGAATCAGTTTCTAACATCTGGAAAACAGAAAGGTTTTCACACAACAGGTGCGGCAATGATGCTCTCGGCTCTGCAGCCGGTTTGCCCTCCAGCTCTGGCTGTACATCTGAAATCTGCAGTGAGTTAGGCAGCTGACATGGTGTCATCATTGTTCTGGTTGCTGTTAAGCTGCGTTGACACCTGCACGAATCCATTGGACATGGAGCCTGGAGAATGCAATCTAGCTCGACCAGACAAGCTCCTTACTTTTACCGAGGTGACGACAGTGAAGCCAGAAATATTGTTGAACTGCAAAATATTTGTGGGCATGAGGTGATTGCAGTGATGACGAACTGATGACAAATATCTGCTCTCTTTTATCTATCTGGAATCTGACTCCTCGCTACGATTTGCAGATGTTAAACAATGAGGGAAGGATTTTTACTGCATAGGTGTAAAACAGAATAAATTAAATAAATAAGTTCTTGACATTAATCACAAAATTTTTAGATTATTACTTATTACTCATTCATTGTCTATTTATTTCTTTTAAAGAAGGAAAAACTTCCACAATCCAGCCATGGATTTTCTGTAATTCATTATTTTTAAGAAAGTAAAACAAAGAAAATATTTCAATATTTGTCTGAAATACTTCGACACATCCTGTAAACACCACATTCTCCATAAAACATTTCCTTAATGCGGAGTCATTTATCCAAGAATGGCACATTAACCACCCATTTTCTCCCAGTCTCTACGAGTATCGCCTTAACTGAAAATGGGAAAAGATTATGCACATTCATTACCATTATCATTGCAATCATCATTATTATGTGCTTAGCATAATAACTGCATTCACTTCTCAAGCTTTTGCCCTTCCACAGGTTTACACCGCTGCTGCTGGAGAAAATAAAAGAATAGTTTTTGCTGCCATTTCTTTAGAGCTTTATTTATGTATTTAATCTGATGTGTGATACTCTATTAAAAACAAAGAGAGCCAGCTAAGAATAGGCAGTTCTTTTGCTGCTGTTGCTTCAGTTATTCCATCTTTAAAACAAACAACAACAAAAAAACATTACTTATTGATGTTAAAATATATTCTAAAATATATTCTAGTATTTATTATTGTATAGTAGTTGTGCAGCTGAGCTCCAGCTCGCTCAGCATGACCTGGGACGTTCTATCTTGTTAATTAAGTACCAAACCGCTGACGGTGACCACAGGGACACAAACTGAGTAATGGAAAAAACTCCGGTGAGGAGGCTTATATACAGAGTTATCTAAGGGGTCAAATTTTAAAATCATAGAGCCAGACAAAGATAATGCAGCAAAGACAGATTGAATAAAAAGAGGATTTTAAGATGAAGAAACCACCCAGTGGTTGTTCCAAGGTAGCAATATTCCCTTCTGGATCTATTAGCCAGTGAAATGTGCATGTATAAGACCACAAACCCTTCCTAATTAACTATTTTCTAATCTTTAAACAGGTATTTTGTCTTGCCTTATTTATTCCAGGAAAACAATACAATCTCTCCACACAGGTGGGCTCACATTCACATGAAAGAAAGTCACTTCCTTACCTGTAAGCGTCCTCCCTTCTGCAGGCACAGGAGAGTTTGATGGCTCAGCTTGTATCCTTTGGCTCAGGTTTTCAACAACTAAATGCATGCCTCCTCTGAGGCTTCTTATAATGGCACACCCCTTCCCTCCTGGCTCAACCCTCTAGTTCTCTCCCCCCCCCTCCCCTCTAGTGTATAACACCATTCATATCAGAGCAGAGCAAGAGAAAGAGGTGGATTCCCCCATTCTGTTACGCACAAACCCTGGGCAGACACACAAATCAGTGACGGCCCGCACTGACGTAGGAGGCATTGCCTACGCCACCGATTTCGTCTTCACAGAGCCAACTAATGGACACTAAAAGGATGCATCGTCTACCTCGAGATTGATCTTGAAGCCTTGTGTAAGGGGTCCGTGAAAGCCTTCACCAATGCCAACCTGCTGTTAAGGTCAGAGAGACAAAGGCGCCTCAAATCTGATGTTTTCTCCAGAAAAGTTGAGCAAAACTAGTGAGAAAAGCAGTACCATGGAGATGATCATGGGTGTTTGTGATGAAAAAGGTTAAAATAACAACTCTTTTTAATTAATAAAGATGTCACACCTGTATAGGAGATAGTATTATCTCTCTAAACATGGAAAGGCTGTGTAATGAATGAAAAGAGGGTGCAGGTAGCCTGATGATGGTTAGGATTAGTCCCATAGGACATGTGGGGATGGTAAACTGGATCTCTCCTGAGGTCCAGGCTCTGATTTAAAAACATGTTGAGTATTTGGTTAAAGTGATATTAAAAGTTTTTCATTATGTAATCTTAATGTTTATATTGTATACTAGCATGATAACATTTGTTCTGTAATGCAAAGTATTTGTTTACCGACATTCTTGCCAAATTCTGCACAAATTATCCCTCATTTAGTTTGAAGTGTAAACACTATATGAGCCAGATTCCAAACATATACAGAACTTATAGAAGCAGATGTAATAATTTTCTCTCCTCATAGGCCATGGGTGTTGTCGTCATTGTGAACCCTGGAATTAAACAAATCAAAGCCACAAGGTGGTAATGGCCATGTGTAGTGTCTTTAAACCTTCACTACTACTTTTAGTTTAAGCATGTGGAGGAATTATGAAGCAAACCACCAACCAGTGGATCACAGCTATGCTGCCTCAGCAACAGCAGATCAGCAATGTTTAATTTCTGTGGCATTAAATATATAAATATTTCAGTTTTATAGTAGAATATTAGGACAACCAGCTTATATAATCTAATTTATTATTGGTGAATTGAAAGGCAATGATTGTGATCTTGTACCAGAGTTGTCATGGGACTTTACCTGTAGGAATTTAACAGTTACTACACATCCTGAGAAGAACCATTGATGTACAATGGAGATTTGAAAGCTGTCTGCCTAGTTTAAGAAGTGAAATTAGACTGATCAGTGAGTAAGTGGAGGTTCACCACCAACACCTGCCTCATTTTTCACCCAGTGGTTTTACAAACATTAACAAAAGATGTCTGGAATTACCACGTGCATTGATACTGTCCCCCTCCACCTTTGGCATGGTCATAATCTTCCAATTTCTTGCCTGAATCCTCAGCAAGACTACCTACCATGAGAATGTAAGCTGCACAATTAAACAATATTGGTTACTTTATCCAACACTGTCAAGTTGAGCTATCAGCAGTGTGTTTTTATTCAACATTAAGGCCATTTGATTCAGCTAAAACCAGCTCTGTTTGTTCCCTAACATGGTCCATTTGAGCCAACATGAGATCTGGGCACAGAAACTCGTTGATCGCCTCCTCCCCTCCCTGGACTCCATCTACAACACTTACTGCTTGAATAGAGCAAGGAGCATTGTTTGGGACTGTTCACATCCATGCCACCACCTGTTTCAACTACTGCCATCTGCTAGACATTAGGGTTGTATCAAGTCTAGGACAAACAGACTTAAAAGCTGTTTTTGGCCTAGGTCGGGGGTCTGAAACCTGTGGCTCTTGAGCCACATGCGGCTCCTCAGCACTTCTTTCCTGGCTCCAGAGGAAAATAGACTGTAATTCTGTGTGAGTCTGTGAGTTATTTGTGTTCATTTGCCAATAATGCAGTCTTGCCTATTGGCTTGTGAGGCGGCCTGGCTCAGTGGGTAGAGTGGTCGTCTTGTAGCCTGAGGGCTGCCGATTCGACCCTAGGCCTGTCGAGCTTATGTTGAGGTGTCCCTGGGCAAGACACAGAACCCCAAATTGCTCCTAATGGGGGTTGAGCGCCTTGCATGGCAGCGTCCACCATCAGTCTGTGAATAGGTGTGGGTGAATGTGATGTATATTTTAAAGCGTTTTGAGTAAAAGCGCTATCCAAATACAGACCATTTACCATTTTTTTGTGCCAAGAAATTAGCAAAAAACAAAAAAATGTAACATTGAAAATATATGCAGAACAAACCAAAGTACCAAGCTGTAGATGATTTTTAAATGAAGGTCATTTTAGAGTCGCAAGTCCTGAATCAAATGGCTGAATTCCCTCATCCGCATGTCATTCAGTTCAGCTGAGGCCAATTCTATCCACAAAATGACCATGAAACTGATAAAACACTTTGTTTGCTAAATTTTTTGGTCAACTGAACAGAAGTTTAACTCTTCAACTGTTTTCTTGGGCTGCTGCTAGCCTCGATCCATGTGAAAGTGTGAATGCTAGCCCTTAACCTGCGTGAGGTCTGATAGTGATGGATGAATTGGGTCCATGGACAGAGCCCTCGGTGCAGCTGAGATAAGGAGCTCGGAGAAACAAGCAACCGTTGCAAGGCCTGTCTGTCATTGATATCGCTGTTATCCACCAGCTGTCCAGTGTACATAACACCTCTGGTGGTCTACTAGCAGTGATTACCATAATGGCACACATGGTCATGCTTAACTTCATACCACATTAAAACTCTTGTTTTTGTAGTGATGCTTTGTAAATATTCTTGTCATAGTCAAGTTTTTCCAAATTTACAACAAGTGAAATTGGTTTAATTTCAACAATCCTGAGCTATGGTGCTAACATGCTCTCATGCAATTTTGCTAAGAAAAAAACCCAGAATAGAAATCATTTTGTTGATTGTGTTAAAGACACAGAAGATATACAAGGATGTACACAATATTTTTTTGCCTCGGGGTAAACCCAAACCAGTTTCAGTGTTTTTACTGTTAAATAACACCCACAGGGATTAGAAACATAAATAGCTTTCAATAGAAAAAAGTAATTGCTTTGAAAAGGAGGCATATCCCAACATTAAAGCTATCTAGTAAACGACAGCGAGTGCTGCAGCGAAGGCTCATTTGATCTGACGAGTATGAATAGCATTATATTAAATTATTATTGACATGCTTTGACATGAATTAGACTGATGGATGAAAATCTGTTTGGCTAAGAATGAAAAACAGATTTTCTAGGTTTGTAGGTTTTTTTTAGGATAATCTTATACTTTCACTTCCCATGTTTTCATTTGGGTGGGGGTGGAAAGATGGTTCATAAGCACCCTGCTAACAGTGTGCATGGCTCTCACAGACAGCTGCAACCAAAACTGACCAGTGTTTTGCTCACATCTAGCTCCTCATACCCCCTCCCCCTGTCTCGTCCAGCTGGGGTGTTTTACCGTACTCCTGCACAATCAAACCCAATGATGTGAATCCGAGTGAGGGATCAATGTGGTGCTTTATGGTGGCTTGAGGCTTTTATCTGTCAGGATACAACTGATTGTTATTAACAGCTGGGCCAAAAATGAATTTCATCAGGAAAGAATTACATTTCCATCCCAAAAGTCACCATAACTTCACGTGGAAGGTGAGTTACGCCTCAACATGGAAAATCTGCTGCGTCAACCACTGAACAGTTAGGAAACTTTTCTTTGAGAGTGTAAGCATTCAGCCAGTCGTGCAGCAGTTTGTCATGTGTTTGTATATATGGAGCATGTTTTTTTATTTCTGATAAATACTGTTCTCTTGCCGGCCACTTTATTAGGTCCATTTTATTAGTACCTGGTTGGACCTCCTTTTCCCTTCAGAACTGCCTTAATTAGATCCAACAAGGTGGTGGAAACCTTCCTCAGAGGTTTTGCTCCATATCATCATAACAGCATCACACAGTTGCTGCAGGTTTGTCGGCTGCATCCATGATGAGAATCTCCCGTTCCACCACATCCCAAAGCT
>JBAMHW010000025.1:4347459-4361631 GCA_037177495.1 Rhadinocentrus ornatus | reverse complement strand
TCCACCTGCTTTCTAGAACATGACGATGAGTTCACTGGACTCCAACGGCCTCCACAGTCACCAGATCTCAGTCCAGTCAATCGATCCGCAGCAACTGTGGGATGCTTTCATGTCAATATGGAGCTAAATCTCTGAGGAATGTTTCCACCACCTTGTTGAATCTGTGACACCAAGAATTAAAGCACTTCTGCAGGAAAAAGGGGTCCAACCCGGTACAGGTGAGGTGGTTTTAGTAAAACTGAGTGTATGTTGGATTTTGCTCAGTTCGGTTATCAAATTATTACCACCTTTTCACCAGACCTGTGACTAAATTCTCCACCTGCACTGTTCAGATCAATAATCTGAACTAAAAGAACTTTCATGCCAGAAATGTTAATCTACTCAAGAGCTGCAAATAACCTTGAGATTAAGCATCATGTATTGCCTTTTTAATTACTTGGATAACCCAATTTAATGTTTTGTGATCATTTCAGGGATGCAGCAAAAAAAAAAATCCTTTTTTTTTCCTCATTAATTTGCAAATTTCTGTAATTAATCATTCGGCTAGAAAATGTCAAGTAATGACAAATGAGCAAGTTAAGTTTTACTTATGCTTTCCTAATTATTCTGATCAGCAGCCAAGAACATTAAGTATGTCTTATTCAGAGCCCCGAAGAGGAGAAAACCCAACTTGTCACATCCAGATGTATTGCCAGATGCAGTGTTGGTATGTAGGTTCATCATGTGGAATAGAGTGAACAGGAAATTAATATAGATATCTGTCTTATATGATGTCATACACTGTAAAAAAAATTTATGCTGTGTGAACTCAAAATTTCAAGGCAACAAACTTCGATTAAAATTTAAGTTGGACAATTAAACTAAATATTTTAAGTTTTGCTTTTGAGTTTGCACAACTCAGAATTATGATTTTCATCAATCAACTTTAAGTGTAACTAAATCATAATTTTACACTGTAGTAACTTTATTCCTTACTTCTGCTAACTGTAAGTTGTACTAATGTATATTTTGACATTGTAATAACCCAAATTCCTACACAAAATCTACATTATTTGGTTAATCAGTGCTTCTAAACCTTTTTTGAGCCAGTGCCCCCCTATTTATTCTCCAGGTCCCCCGTTCTGAAGTGTCAGGCCTAATGTTGATTATTCTGTGTAACATTATAAAAATCTGTAGTAAAGCTTGTATGATGAGAATAGAAATATTTAATAGAATAGTAGCAGCACTTTCTTTTGTGTGAGTTTTGTGAATTTTAGATGTGGTTATTATTTGTTTCTTATACTTTTAAACTGCTTTGTGAAGAAACATCTTTGTCCAGGGGATAGTTGAGATGTGTTCATTTCAGAATGTGTGATGAGTTGTATTAATTTTAAAAGCACAATAAAAAATTAACACTAATCCTGAAAAGTTAAATCCTAACATAAGATTCCTTTGACCCGTCATCAATAACAACACATATAAAAGCACAGACGTTTAACAAAATCATAAAGTCTGTCTTACCTTTGCAGTTTTGCAGTTATTCAGTGGATTGTGCATTTGATTAAATTAAATCACTCAAGTCCAGGTTATTTTCATAAAGATAAAAGATTTTTTAGGATCGATGTTAGCCATCTTATTACAGTATAAGATCTTTGGGTATACTTCCTTTTGATCGGCACATGTTTTTTTTTTTTTAAGAATTTGATTGGTCAGTAAAGTTGTCAATCATCAAATCCCAAGCCAATCCCGCCGTCCCAAAAGAAACGTCACCGCCCCCCTTTCATAATTAATGCTCCCAGCGCACCCTGGGTTATCGCCCCCGCTAAGAAGCACTAGGCTAGACGAATAATTGAAGAGGAATTTGAAATTTCACACTGTAGTAATTTATAATGTAGCTCAACTTTATAATTTAGAACCAAATACTTCCAATCAAATGCATAAACAGTTACAGATGCAACATTTACATTTAAAACATTTGTTTTGTTTAAACTAGCAGCATCAAATCCAGGCAAATGCAAACTAATAAGACCAAATTGTCCCACTTTGACCAGTCGACTTTTGCTACTTCGTACACTTGTAAACTTTGAGACTGAAAAAACATCAAACATGAGTCATCTATAGAAGGACATCCAGAATAAATATGATAAACTATGACTCGAATAAATCTGATAGCAAGGTCACTGAGCGCCATAACTTCCGCTGCTCAATACTATGTGACAATTTACAAACACTGAATCTTAACATGTAACATGTTCAAGAAAAAGCCAATAAAGTGCTAAATAAATGTAAGACAGTGGGAGATTAAGGCAGGAGTTGAGAGTAAAAAAGAGCTCAACAATTCCAGATCCAACATTAACTATGGATTCACTAAAGGAGTTTGTTCTTTAGGGAACTGACCCTTGCAGAGAGGTGTGTACCAAGTTCCATGAAAACTTTCTGAACAGTTTCAAATGTGTACCTGAGATCTTTCCGTACTTCCGGTTTAAAGCATAGATCAGTCCAAAGAGGTAAGCAAAAGCAGTTGGCAGGTCAGGGAGATCTTGAGGGACAATCTCTTCTTCCACAACACAGGAGCTGTGCTGTTATTATCCTCCAACACAGTGAGGATTCCCACGATGAGGCCCATTGTCTGCTTCGCTTCTGGGTCAGTGTCCTTGTGCTGACAGTTGGAAAAGACCAACACATTAATTGCAAGATATTAGTCATCAAAATACAGTGAATCTGAATGAGTTGTTACTCTAAAAAACAAAAATTCAAATAGAATAAATTCTAATGACTTTGACATATTAACTATTTCCATCCCATACCCCACAACCAAAAATTTAACCCCCATACAAACATCAACTGATATCAATTAGGCTGCATCAAGCTACATCAGCCACAACTATTAAAGACCCTCTGGACATCGGTAAAGCTTAATGGTGACAACGAGGTAATGTTAAAGTCAAAGTTAAATATAGTACTATAAATACAGTATAATAACAATTAATATTCATAACCACTCACAAGACAGTTCCTGAAGAGCTTCTCCGGACTGTCACGGAGACACAAGGGAAGGCCCTTCAACGCTGCAGGTTGTCGTGTGCAGTGATGTCAGACGCCTGAAACAAAGAGTCGCGTGAAACATTACCAGACGTAGTTGCCATAACAGCAGAGTCAACATGCATGCAGCCGCCCGCTTCCATATCCAGGAAGTTCCGGTTGATTTCACGTCAAAATTTCACTCATTTTAAAGGGTAATTTGGAATAATTTAACTTGACCCTATGAGTGCTCACAGTCAAGGTATGGCCACAGAAAGTGCTTTTTGTGTTGCTGACAGGCTAATATTATTAGCACTGTCTGGCAACATTATGAAAAAGAATCCCCACAGAGCAAGATTTTTTTCAATTTAAGATATCTTGTTTAAGAAGAAAAAGCCATTATATCTCAGTAATTTTGTCTTTGATCAACCACTATTCGCATTTTTGTGCTATTGTGTCTCTTAGATACCCATGCATTTATTTTGAGGGTTCGTCACAAGGGCTTACTGAACATTGTAACAATTGCTACCAAAATTACTACAACTTCTTATGAGGCAAAATTCATTTTTATATCCATAATGTTGAGAGTTATTACATTACTGCATCTAGAATTAACCTCTTGATCCAGGCTGTAAAGGAGCTGATCCATCTCAGAGGATAAAGCTGTCCTCCTTGCCCGATAGTCTTAGGAGTCCCAAGGTGTGCTGCTGAAGGGCTGCTCTGAAGCTGTCCATTAGGTTTTTGCTTGTGATGCAATAAAACTCTTCCCTAATCTGTTGAAAACGTGAACAGGAAATATAAATTCAACAATATCTGCATGTTAAAGTAGGCATTGTAAGCACACATAACTCTTCTACTCTTTTAAAAAAGACTAAATCCTAAACACAACATAATATATCCTTGGTTCACCTGCTTACCTCTGCCTCAGCGTACCAGAACCTCTGACACCACAGGCTGCAGCGCCACCATCTCCCTACAGAGGAGGAAGTCAGCTCCTTCTTTTGTCTGATGAGTAGAACATTCTTATTCTTTCTCTTAAACTCCTCAATCAAGGCCAGTCTTTCATTCTCCACTGATTCATCATTATGGTTTTCTGGATGGTCGGGGACATAGTTAATCTCACGTCGCTTTGCTCTCTTCAGAGAAGGACTTGCACCATCATCTTCACACCTCCTCTTTTTTAGGTTAATGCTAACCTTGATGCAGCTTGGATCTGTAAATGCCAAGTTTGTATTTTATGCTCATTTTCTATCCTTCGTACCCTGTTTCACTGCCTGGTTCTCGAAGGCACGGGTGTCTAACGATGATGAATCTGGTCTTGATCAGGATAGGCTTTCACTTCAAACACTGCCTGAGCAATCTTGTCCAAAATTTCTATCTTCATGTCTCTTGTTAAGCTGATACCTTTCTTGGTCTTTTCATATGTCTCATTGCCTTTGCGCAACTTCAACTCCACATCACAGGAGACGGAGGGGATGGGAAAAGGTGAAGACCACTCTGAGACACCTCGCAGATAGTTCTTGATAAAAGCTGAGGGGCTCTGGAGCGACTCTCTGCTGGATAAACTGGCTGTGTCCAGGGAAGACCCTGAATCAAGAGTCTGACTTGCTGAACATGCAGACTCATTCCAAAGAATGTGCAAGATGGCACGCTCAGGTAGATTGTCATGGATGTCAATCAAATTACAGAGGGCATTATTAAAGTCTGTGTCCTCATATTGTAGTGTGAAGCTGCCTTTAAGTTGAAGATTTTCCTGAAGAATGGTTTGCAACTGTTCAACTGATTCAGGTACTCCAGGAAGCGCCACTTCACGAGACATTCTTGGGGAGATTTTCACCAGCAGCAATAACCCAATAAATGAATAAACAATGTAGCAAAGTTACTGTCTTAGTTCTACCTGCAAAGCTTTAATTTAATATGTGGTTTGAACAAACAGATGAAATATTAACAATAAAAGCAGATGTCCATAAGCAAAGCAAGCTTGTGCAGCCATGTTGCACTTTTCATTGCTTTTAGAGCTAAAACAAAACATGAACTGAACTGAAACTCACACATAAGGCATGATTGCAAACAGGACACAGGTAAAACAAAGCAGAAAATCAACTCAGGAGAGAAAACACAGGAAGTAAAACAGAAATGACTACGTCTTGTTTGAATGGGAGAAAAGGTGAGCATGAGAGTTTTGTCTATAAACTGTAGTCAAAGTTCACTAGCCATTCTGTGTCACTTCAGTGGAGCAAGCACACTTTTGGAGTGACCAGCACCTTCCCTCCCACTGTGTGCAACCAGTGGATGATGGTCGCTGAGAGCCTGAGGATCAAAAATCTCAATGTCTGTGTAGATGCTCTCCACAAGCTCAAAAGACCTAAACTATGGTGACAATTTTATAGAATTCTGGCATCCACTCCAGTGTCCAGATGACAGAATCATGCCTCCACATATCGGGTCCCATGAAAATAAATGTCTTTAGAAAGAGACACAGTTTCAAGATGTGGATACTTTTTCTTTATCACTGTGCGCTGGGCAGCATCCAAGAAATGTTTTCTATGTCAGTTACTTTCTCCACGTGTAACATTGTCTTGAAAAGACTCTGGCTATCCAACTGGCATGCCATCGTTGGCTGGTGTTCCAAGAACCGCACGAGGAGTATATTTTTAAACTTTTGAATATCATGCATAGTCTTCTTGAAAAAACTAAAGCTAATCGGAGCCTACATTCTGTACATAATCAGGTTCACCTTTTTCTGTGGAATCCAATCTAGGACTTGTCAGTGAAAATCCAGTTTCTGGATCAATGTTATATGGCTGGTCTGTCTCAACTTGTGGTTTTTATGATTCCGTGATGTGTGTCCAGTAAAACTATGATGATGCAAATGAATTAATATCTTCGTTTTACAGCAAATGTCCTTGTATTCACACAACCAGCACTGAAATGACTTCTCTTGCCTTTGGACAGTCCTGTGCAGCCTTAAAAGATGTGATTTCAAAGCACTAATGGTTCAAAAAGTGCAACAGCAGTCTCTGTGTATGCAAGGCCAGGTTGAACCTTTGTGATGCAGTCAGTGTTTCAGCAGAACAGCTTCAACGGTGTGGGTGAACTTGCACTGCATTCATTTCAATCTGAAAAACAAAGATGACAATTTGCTGGGAAATAGTAAAGCAGGCAGCAGAAATTTTAAACAATTTTATAACAATGTAAACAGTAGACTGGATCCTAGGGTTGAGAAGACTAGCAATATTCTGTCCCATTTAAATTTTTAATACATTTCGATGCAGTAAAGATTAGTTACTATTAATGTAAATTTATTAAGGTCAGCAGTCAACAAACCAACACCTACAGCAGTCAGTATACAATAGAGCAGCCAGTTAAATTAATTTCAATGTTTTTAAACAAAACGATTCATTACAACCAAATTACCGATTGACTTCTTATCTAACCCAACAAGCAGTAAACTCTAGGTATTTTATTACCAACAAAATTTTTGATACAGGTTAAGTTGTCTATCCTGCTACTACACTATTATGATTATATTAACTCTGATATAAATTACATCTTATTATTTTAATACTTAAATGGCAGTAGCATATATGGTTTTATTGAATTCAGCATGATGTAAACATTAATAAACAACTCAAAGTGCCACACAAGCAGCTCCATGTTGTCCCTGTGTGATGTTCAGGGACAGGTCAGGAGAGCTTTAAAGAGGAAGTTTATATTAATGAAGAGTGTACTGTGAGACTGTGACCCGACCACGTGTCAGCTGTTCAGCTGTAGTAAAACTGAGTAAAACTCTAGCTGGTGGAGCTGAGGAGCTGAGACCCGGCTAAAATACACGCAGTACCGGCGTAGATCTGGTGTACTATTTATTAGTGATGGGATGTTCGGCTCTTTTCAGAGAGCCAGCTCTTTTGGCTCGGCTGGCTCCCGAACGGCTCTTAATTTAGCTTCTTTTTTAGCCCCATAATTAACTTAACTTCTCAAAAATGAATGAATTGTGTTTTGAAAACCCTTTTGTGGTCAGCATTTTTACGAGAAGCTCCTTACGTTAGCCTCCTTTTGTGCATTTATTCTGATACAAAACCACTTTTGTTTAATGTTTCAACAAAACTTTTAAATTGCACAAATGGACAAAAAACCGCGAACAAATCCACAAAATAGAGCAAAACCAAACTTTAAGGTCTGCGACCACAATTTTGAGCTACTCTTGTAGCTGTAACACGTTAGGGAGCATAAATTAACACAATACCAACCAGTCAGAAGATAACGTCTCCTGTTTGAACGGACAGACAAGCTAGCAGCGCCGCTAGCATTAGTTCGCTGCTAGCTTTCGCTAATGACTAAAAAGCTGTTTGGGTTTAAATGTTCAAAATGTGTTGCCTTCTCCATTAATCTACAACATACTGCACAACACTTCTCTACAATTCTCATATCATTTTAACTTAATTTAATTAAATGTTGGTTAAAACTTACCTGTGTGGAGCTCGAGGCAGCACAGCGACAATGAGACTTCAAGTGAAAATTGCAAACTTGAAAAGTTGGCTTTCCTACATTTCACAACAAATAAATAAGAGTTAGTAGAACTGTTGTCCATTGTATTGAACCCCAGCTTAAACATATAATTATTAGCAACTGGCCTAATTGTTACACAACTGTCTTGTTTTGTTGTGCTAACTAACATTAATGCCTTAAATGTAAATATTTAATATTTTCCAGTTTTACCTACTTAAGTGATTGTTTTAGGCCAAAAAAGTTGTTTTGTTATGCTCATTGTTTAAGCATTAACATAACTTAAGATGTTGCTGCCAAATGTGATTAACCAAACGTCACAACTATTTCTCAAATATAGCGCAGCTGTTTGCTTGTTTAAAGGGCGATTTATCAGTTTCCAAAACTCAGATGTGTTGCAGTTTCTATTTATTTTGTTTAGCATTTTGAACAGCAGCCTTGCAGACAGTATGTATTACAACGCAATAATGTCTTTCCTGAAGCAATTAGAAAGTGTAAGGTAAGGAAACAAGTGTTTGGTTCATTACTTCTTTGTTAAATGGAGCCACATTTGTTGGGAAAATGCATTAGTGGGGTGAGCAGCAGAGTTGAGTGCGTGGGTTGAACCCATGAAGATCTTGCCAAATCTTCACTGCCAGTGTCAAACAGTTTATTCTGCTATTGACTGCCCTTCACTGTCAGGCCCATTTGACTGGTTTCAGCAACGTGTGCACATGGTGTGATGGTGTGAGGCGTCATCTTCCTTACTGGATAAACAAGGCTTGTCATCAGTGGGGGAAATCTCAGTGCAGGAGATGTGGAGATGATTCTGCAACCAGTGACAACGCTCGCCCCCCCAGAGCAGGTTTACTCCTCCAGAATTTAGAAATGGAGAGAAATGACCCGACACTTTTGGGATCAGCTTGGGTTTACTGTTGGTACCAGTGTCTGACTGGTGATAAATGCTGGTAGAGGAATGGGATGCCATCCCACAGCAGTGTGAGACCAAGCTGTTGTGGCTGTGTCTGGATCTTTCACATGATACAGAGGCTCCTGTTTGTTAATTAAATAAATAAATTCTTAATTGGTTTCTTTAGGCTTCGATCATTCAATCCAGTAAACCACACAAAAAAGAGTCAACAGCAGAATCAGTTGTTTGGCAGCGATTAGAAGTTTTCCATGGGTACAACCGACACCCTCAACTCTGTTGCTCATCTCACAAATACATGCTTCTTAAAAATGTGGCTCCATTCATTAAAAAAAACACACACACTTTCCAACAATATAAGATTTATTGTCAAGAATCTTTGTTTTAACAAAGAAAAAAATCCACTAAACACCCATTTCCTCACTTTTTCTGCCAAATTTAGAAGCTGAAACTAATGTGCTGCAAACATACAATGTCTTCAGACTGCAGGAACTTTTCCACAAGAATGGAAGGTGATCATGAAATGATTATTTTTTCCTGCTTTTTAAGTTCACTTCAGCTGGATTTATATGTACATTTCAGGTGTTAACTTTAGCTTTTTATTGAGTTAAAAATATAAAACTGTTCAACTTTTTCCAAGTAGCAGTGAGCAGGCGCCAATCGATCGAACCGCCCGACTAATCACGCGTCTCATGCATGAATAAATAAATGCAGCGGTGGAACCTGCCACTTTTAAACAGTAGTTAGATGTCAACTATGTAAACGTTTTATCCTAAAGGTGCAGCTAGAACGAAGTCAAAGGAGAAAAATTTAATGTAACATTAAAACTGTGCCTCTATTGATAACTGTCGTGTTTTTATTCTCTTAGAAGGAGACATTTAAATCTACTTGTCCTGGGCCCACATACATGCCGGCTGCCGCCATATTTTCTATGGTGTCTCTGAATGGACAAGCAACTATGTGTGTGAAGGGAGAACATCAGGGGCCTCATTTATCACACTGTCCGTAGCAAAGCAAACTAGAGGCGGCGTCTGCGGCGCAAAAAGGAAATGCTGCGCACTTCTACTTTCAGATTTATCGAAGCGTGCGCACGTTCTACACCTGTTTCTGTTTATGAATCAGAATCAACTCTAAAGCGGGCCCACGTGAGGGAACGCCTTCCCACACCCACATGGTGGCTATAAATGGTCAAGTGGACGCCTGTAATACATATTCATCACGTCATTTCCATGATGGCTCGGGAGGGAAAAAGAAGGAAGAACTGGATTTTCTCAGGGTGTGAGACAGAGATCCTGATGGACCAGGATGGAAAACGTAAAAATGTGTAACTGGTGGACACGGCGTGGACATTACTGTTCTCAGAAAGGCAGAATAGTGGCAGCAGGTGGCAGATGCTGTCATCGCAGTGTCAGAAGGAAAGACACACCAGAAGCATCAGAACGTGAAGCTGGATATCTCAGTCGGTAGAACGTACAAATAAATATGTACAGATACGTCTGAGATTGGTAGCAGTTTATTTAGTGTTAAATAATATTTCTTTCTAGTTGCTGGTGCTCGGGTGGGCGGTGCAGAGGGACACAATCACCGCTATTAACCAGGTGGACAAGGAGTTGCGGGAAATAAAGACCGTCTGGACAGAAATTAGGACAACAATAAAAAAGCATCGTGTGAGAATAAATAAATAAAAGGAAATCCTCCTCGTGTGTTTCATCAGCGTTGCATCACTTCTAGACCTCCAGTCTGCGTCCGGTTCTGCTGGAATGAACCAAAGCTACTTTTCTACTGATGCTACATGCTGGCAGCTGACTGTCCACCTTATTTATCTGGATGGATTTTATAACATAGAAGTTTTGTTTCACAAAGACAGAACATGTTTTAGTGGTTGAGCTTCTTATTAACATCATCTCCTTTTTTCCTGAAATTCCTGGTGTTCCCCCTGAGTGTGGCTTTTAGGAGAATTAATATCAAATGTGGGTCTTTATTCATTTCTGCAAACAGCTTTAATATCTAACGTGGTGTGAAATGGCCCTATGATGGACTGGTGACCTGTCCAGGGTGTACCTGCCTCCCACCTGAAACAATGCTGGGATGGGCTCCAGCTCACCCCGCGACCCTTAATGGAATAAGTGGTACAGATGATGACTGACTGACTGGTGTGAAAGGTAACAGTGGATTGTGCACAAATGTCACATTTCACAGCATTTCCTTGATTTTATTCTGGACCGGTGGTGTCACCGTTTCCTGTTTCTCTAGATTATGTTCGTACGGGGGGGTCTGAGTTACCGGGAAGGTAGGAACATTTTCCCGCCAAGTTTGGTTTTCATAAATTGCAAAAGTTGACTATGATTGGCGTACGCTGGTTTTTGTTCCTACGCAAGCTTGATAAATAAGGCCCCTGGGCTTTAAATCTGCAGCACTGGCTTTGTTTGATAGGAGCTAGAGCACCGTTTGGGATAGTAACGCCTTATAAGGACCATAGAAGAAGACATTAGCTTCAGAAATTATCACCACAAGAGGGCATAGTTTGACCGAACGAGGAGGCGTATGTTTGTTTTGTTGCTTTCATGGAATCTTTTCAGGCTTTTTTTGTGTGTATTTCATGGCTTCCTACAACCTGGAACTGTTGGGAACCTATTAGCCAAACTGCAGCATTTAACTGCTACTTTTCTTTGTTTTTACATCAGCCGGTAAAGGAAACATTTAGCTGGGAATATCCTAAGTGAGTTACTTTAGCTAACAGATTACCACATATTGTAAACAGCGGCATCATGTTATAGTTGGCCAATTACTTCTTTTCCCTTTCTTCTTTTTGGCCCCAGACTTTACGATAAAGAACAAATTATGCTCTTTTATGTAAATAATGTTTGTAATCCAGTCTCCACTGAAAAATGTCAACACGCAGGACCCAAACCCACAGATTCCTCTTAATGCTTCTTCACAACAACCAAAGAGCCAAACATGACCCACAATTAACCAAGACCTGCAGCGTAGGACCTAAATATGTTACAAACCAAGCATATTTTTTTGCATTGGCATGGCCGTGGATTAAGTCAAATTAATGTTTGGAAATTGAGTGAGAAAACTTTGTTTTTCACTAAGAAACCTGCTTATTAATTCAAGAAAAGTTTTTATTTATTTTATTTTATGTTTAATAAACATCTTTATCATGTTGCTCGTACACATTTACATTATCGTCTGCTGGCTGGAAAGTTTCTAATAAAAACCTGAGCGGTTAGGAAGCACGCCCTGGTCTCCAGGAAACGTAGTCCAGACACGCCAAGTAGTTAACTTCTTGGAAATTGCTAATCCTGCAGTGACAGAGATCAGGTTACAGCGAGACCGCTTGTGGCCTCTGCTGCTGCTGGTCAGGATGGTCCTGCACGCCCCCTCACCTTCAGTTTTTCCAAATGTTTTGTCCTTCAGGCGCCTACATCTGCAAGAGCCGCTGGTTGATGCCGCTGGGGGAAGCTCTGTGGGAGAATGCTGACCTCCAGCTGTGCATCCCTATGAAGTTTAAGAGAGCGCCCCCGCTGCCGCCCCCTCCCGGGCCAGCCATGTGTACCCTGCTTTTAGACATGCTCGCCTCAAACCCGGATGCTCGGCCCCCGGCAGACCAGCTGGAGGCCAGAGTGCGATCTGCTTTGAAAGAGGACTCCTACTGACAGACAGTAATGGCTATGACCGCTACAGCGACGATAGAAAAGATCTGTGGACCCTTCTGACTGCTGTTCTTCCTGTAAGTGTTCCTCCTTTGCTCCCTAAGGGAAGTGGAAATTATAAATATATAAGGTGATTGTAGGGAATTTTGTAATGGAAAGAGAAGCTAAGGTTATTAACACTGAAAGGGAAACAGGGATTCTCTAGGGGAAAGCTTGACCTCAAACCTTCTGACTGCACTGCTTATGAAGCACACCAGTCCATGCAGAGACCTAATGCGTTTCTACTGAGCATGCTGTGCTGGAGCCTTCAGTACTATTTCATTTATGTACATATGCCCTTCAAACGCTGTTGCAGTGGTTCGTCTCTGCTTTATTTTACGTCCTAATAAAATTCTTACCTGTTAAAAGAAAAAATGCTGAATGAATCTAAATAGTTTGTGCGTGTTTGTCCGGATGAATCACACTTCCATGTAGCACTTAGCGTGCATCAGGATGCCCTAACTGACTGAGGGGGAAAAACTAAAATATAAAACTGCAATGCCTATCATTCATCTTGATTGTTGTTGTTTGTGCTGCAATTTCTAATATTTATGCCTCAGATAAAGACTTGGAAACAACTTTTACCAAATAGATTTAGTCTTAAACTTGTAAAACTGGTAAACTTTAAGGATTTTTGTGGTTCTGACGTGTTTTACTCAGCCATGTTTGCTCAGTGCATGATTTTTAATATTGCTTGTTAATTTCCTTGTACATGTTTTTATTTTTTACGTCTTTTTTTTTTATCTAGAAATGCAAAATTCCACCAAATTGTATAGTAAAGGTTTTTGAAAGTTTCCTTTTAAGTTGTAGCGTGTTTGCTGGTATATGTGCTAGCTGAGCGCTAGCAGCGTGAAGGTCAGTGTGACTAATGATCCCTGATATACTACCCTCCTATGAACAGGAAATTAAAACCAGGGATTAGGATGGTCGCCGATCATATCCAGGCTACATCCACACCATTTATTACTGATCATCAATCTCAGTCACTGATTTCATTTCAGTTCTTTTTTTCCTTTTTAAGTTTTGTTTTATGTCTTTGTGGAAACAGATACTGTATTAGATATGGAGTTAAAAACTAATTAAAAGGAATGTAAATTAATTAAAGATGGAGTTGTGATCTATAAATGGTGGTGATGTTTTTGTCGTGTGAATGCATGCTACAATATAAGAAATAAGATGCAAAGTAAGAGGAAAAGTGGAGATTTGAGGTTGTTTTACACATCCATGAACTCTAATGCAGCTGATATTTTAACTGAAACAGAAAAGTATAAAAATGACCAATAAAAGAAAATTGCTTTCATCCCAAATGTTAGCTGATATAAGGCCTTAGCAGGTTCATGTTTTTTTTAAGTACCAAATCCCCTCAATTCCTCACTGGGCTGCATGGAGAAATAACATTAGGAGGAAATTTAAGGCTAAAACGACTTATCTTTAGAAGACGCCAACTTGATTTGACTAATCTGTACTTGCCAAGCGCTCTTATCCCCCATTACTCAAAATTGAAATTGCATTAGGAAGGGATCAATTTACAGGAAGTATGTTCAGAGAAAGAGATTACAGAGAGCAGCTCTTTCTGTGCTCTGTTCGTGTTAACCTACTACTTAAAGTGCAGACGTTGAGCCATGAAGCAGAGAAAACCTTTAGGATTGGGTTGATGTTTTTAAGAAGAAGTGTAGGTGTTTTCCAGGCACAACGTTCATCCTCAAAAACATCTGTAATCCAAAGTTATTCTCCCTATCTACATTACGTCACTCATGCAACAACTTAACTTTAAATCAGGTCCACCTCACTAGTAGCGAGTTGGCTCCCTTTTTTCCTTCAGAACTGTCTTAATTCTTAAACATTCCTCAGCCAGGATCACACAGCTGCTGAAGATTTGTCGGCTGCACATCCATGATGAGGCAAGGCAAGTTTATTTGTAGCACAACTCAACAACAGGGTGATTTAGAGTGCTTTATAGAAAATAAGAAGAATAATTTAACATTAAAATCAAATCAAGTTTATTTGTATAGCCCTATATCACAACAAAGTTGTCTCAGAGGACTTTACAGAAAGAGGTGT
>JBAMHW010000025.1:4329626-4340259 GCA_037177495.1 Rhadinocentrus ornatus | reverse complement strand
CTTCCCTGAAAGAGACGTAGTCTGGATGGGAGCAGATGTTGCTCTAAAACCTCCAGGTACTTTTCAGCATTGATGGACCAACCTTTCACATTTTGATCCATCTGACCACATGCGTAGTTTCCTCCTGATTCTCTGAATCTTTTGTAGATATTATACACTGTAGAGCCGGGGTGTCCAAGTCCAGTCCTCGAGGGCTACTATTCTGCAAATTTAAGATGCACCCTTTCTCCAACACACCTGAATCAAAAGGCTGAATTCTCTCATCCGCGTATCCTTCAGCTCTGCAGACGCCTGGTAACGAGCCATTCCTTTGATTCAGGCGTGTTTGCACATTGTCCCAAGTTCTTTTGGAATTTTGGGAGTGGGTCAGTACTGATCACGGATGCAGCATGAAATCAGATGCTGGTTATTTTTGCTTAAATTCAACGGTTGCTCTCGTGTTTTCCCTTTGGGAGAGCAGTTGGGTTACTACGGCAACCACTGATGGGCCTAAATCAACCAGGTCTGAATTATGACGTCGGGTAAGTAAACTTTATTTTGTTCTTCCAACACAGAGAAGTGAAGTTTCTGCTTGTAGAGTAAAATTGATATGAAGCAACATAAAAACTGCAAACCGTCTAGAAAAGTTTTTTTTTTCTTTTTTAGGAAAAAGGAAACTGGGTCAAAGTTTGGATAATTTCAGCTCTGCATAACATCACAACAGTCTGGAAGATAAGCAATGCAATATGTGACATCAAATGCAGCACACTTCTAAGGTGGTTTGTGAGCACTCTGTATGAAAATGAAGGCTGAGCCTAAAAAGAGAGGAAGAAAAATGTTTGGAGGAAGAAAATGTGTGGCAATGCCTTAAACTAACTCTAAACAAACATACTTGGTTGTTTTAACTTAAGCTAACAGACGGCTTCTTATCCTGCAGCTTTTTTCTGGTGATAGTTTTTATCTGAAGTCTTCTTTGCTGGAAGCTGGTAGAGCATCTTAAGCCTCGTATCACGTTTTAATCTACTTTACAACATAACTTCAATGAAAGAAAGGCTGCTCTGCTTTGTCTTTCACCCTACTTCCATATAGGTTTTTAAATCTGACATTCATCACAGCAACATGTGAAAATAGCTCTGACGGTCATGGTTGGTTTGTTGGCAGTCCTACGGAGCCTTTTATGGATCATATCCCAGGTGGAAAACTCTATTAGCTGCTTTACCCAAAATAAGCTGACACAGTGTTTTAGGCTGGGATGAAAGGTCTTTGAGTCTCACCTCAGTGCCCATGTCCTTCATCCTGGCCAGAGCCAGCTCTCTCAGGTTGCCGTGCTCCACCCCGGAGCTCACCAGTGGCATGGGGATGTCCCTGGTGAGCATTGCAGCGACAGAGAAAGAAGGAAGAGAAAAAGAAATGTGAGCATTTCAGTCAGATTGAGGTCTGGACTTTGACTATGCTATTGCGACACCTTAATTCTTTATTCAACCACCCTGTAGTAGATTTGCTGCTGATAGCATCACATTTAACTGTATTTAACTTTAGCTATTTTGCCGTCATTAAGTCGACTCTTGCAGCCAGTCAATGACTGCAAGGTGTTCAGGTTCTCTGGCTGCAAAATGAGCCCATATCAGCAGCCCTCCACCACCATGCTTGACATGAGGTGTTTGTGTGGTTTGTTCAGATGCGACTTTGTGAATCTGCTCTGCAAGAACAGGCTTTTTCCCGGCACCTTTTCCAAATGTACCATGCTGGTAATTGCGCTGTCACACGACAGGTGAAATTCCTCGCCACCCAGGTGAAACCCAACACACGGGACACAACAGCAGCGACGGTGGCAGCGGTGCGCATCGCGCTCTCGAATTGCTTGTCTCCCAAAAATTTGATTGGTTATGACATTGGAGGGAATTTAGACATTTTTAAAGCAGTTTGTAACAGAAAAAGCATCAAGGATGAAGAGTCTGAAGATTTTGCTCGAGTTGACAGAAATCTTGCTGTTGACGCTTGTGATGGCGGTAACCCCATGCACCTACACATTTCAGTTATGTTAGTTTATAATTTAACACCATTTTGTTTATCTATTTGGTTTAAATTTAGTTGAAATGCTTTAGTTCTCTTTTTGATAGCAGGCACATTAGAGTACTATTGTATTTGTTTGTTTAACGCATATTCTTTTCTCTTAATGGTCCAGGAGGAGTCATATCAACACTTGGGGGCAGAAGTGAACACAACTGGTAGAAGCCAAAGCAACAGAAGGTGCCATGGGCCTGTACCAAGCCAGCTCCTTCCGGAGGGGAGGTCATTTGCTCATATCTAAATATTTGTTGTTTGGATTTGAAATAGTTTGATTTCTTGTTTCTTTTCTGATGGTTCTGATAGTAACTGTTAAGGTTCTGTGTCTTTAGTTATTTGTTAGTATTTGTTAACCCCTTTGTGTTTAGACTGGTCTGATCAGCCAGTTCCCCTTTGTTTCATGCATTACATAACATTACATTCATTTAGCTGACGCTTAATGAGCGTTAAGGGTCTTACCTGAGGACCCTTAATGGGAGGTGTTAATGTTCATCCCCTGGGGGATTTGAACCCTGGTCTCCCACATGGGAGACTGATGCTCTACCAATTGAGCTAACCAGCCGGTAGGTCAGTTTGGTTCTTAGGTTAATTTGGCTTCTTTGTCATGTGTTAAAAGTTAGGTTTAGGTTACTGAGTTACCGTTATACCTTCTGGTTAAGTTTTGTTCATTTGACCTCTTTTAACATGTATTTAATGTGAGTAATTCTTTTGGGTAAATAAAACCCGTTCTTTTTGAAACCACCTGTGTTATTGTCCTTCGTCAGCTCGGTCCCTCACAACTCTATTGTACAAAAGTAAAGAAACCCTAGGGTTCATCCTATTGTACAAACAAGAAACCGCATAGTGAATTTCGTCATTTGATGGTGGAACTCACGGCTGATCCAGAAAAATCCAGGACCACGTTCGGACAAATTCGCTCTGGCGCCACGCGGCTGCCTTTTTACTTACAACTCTATAATCGTTGCGTAAAGTATTGTAAAGCTAAAATGATCTGTTACTTCATGTTGAAAGCGTTTGCAGACGTCACTGTTTAGCTTGCGACATTAACAAAGGTTGAACATTTTTTAACTTTCTTGAGTCACGTTGCAATCTTCCATGTGCACGCCTACGTGAACGAGCGCAACATTTCACATTCACGAACGTCGTCTGTCGCTTGGCTGGAGGAGGGCAGTGATTTTCCCCTCATCACACAAGTTCTAGAGGAAATGATGGAGACGGAACGATGTCGCCTCCCGTGTGTCCAGCCCATAAGATGTAGCTCGCGGTTTTTTCTCAGAGAATATCCAAGAAAATCTTGGGGTCAACTTGCTGGAATGTCCACTCCTGGAAAGATTGGCAGCTGTCTTGAGACAAATCTTTCTAACTATAGAAGGATGGACTCCTATTTATTTTGGAAATGTCCTCATGATCTTTCACACATTGATGACATTAATAATCACAGATAATTTCTGATGTATTTCATCCTAATCGACATGTAGGAGGTTTGTAGGAGCACACCTTAATGCTCCAGACCAGCAGAACTTGTACGTTTTCTTACCTACCTATGATGAGTTCTATAAAAACTACTACTATGAAATTAAATAAAATGTTCTTTATTTATTCAACAGGGAAATTGTAAAAATAATAATTACTTTAATTATTATTACAAGAACTATTATTGTTATTATTACTTATTACTGTTAATATCGTCCTCATTATTATCGTTATTTAATATTTTTTGATAACAGATGACAACATTTTTAAAGCCAAGCCCTACCATCAGCTTGTTTATTCTCTCACCTCTGCACACGGTACACTCTCGTCCAGGGAGGCACCAGTGCCAGAATTCGGGCAACCAGGTCCACCAGAGCGCTCGGCGTATAGCTCTTGTACCGCCCCGTCTTCCACAGCTCATACAGACCCGTACCTCGGATCACCAGGGTCGGGTAGAGCTTCAAACCATCAGGCCTGAATGCCGGATTCTCAAAAAACTCCTGAAACAAACACACAGTTTTATATTAGACATTATTAGGGGTGGGCCTTAAAAAAAATCTAATTAATTAGATGCTTTGTAATGAACTAATTTTGATGAATCGCGTTTCATTCATACAACAGTAGTCGCCTCAAAAATCGAAATTTTTTAATGTAATTGGATTTTATAATCAACTGAATCAAATAATAGACATTACTGTGAAAAATGCATTTAACTGTATTGTAATTCAAACCTGTAAAAAAAAGGAATGAAAAACATGAAGAGACCTGAAGTTGAAGTTCCATTTTAAGTGCTTTAAGTAACAGCTCCGTCGTTCTCTACTGAAGAGTCTACAACGTTATGGTATTTTTAACTTTTTAAATGGGAGCTGGGACTGATGCTGCACAAAGGCCGAGGCTGTTGAGCGCTTTTACACGGGGGAGAGGCCTACGGCAGCACCTGCCACTCATTGATTAAGGAAGTCATCACCTGGAAATTGCACTTTTTCCAAGTTAAAAGGTGTGTTGGTGTTGGACCAAAGTGTCAACTTCCTTGAAAGCCTTTCTTTTGAAGATGGTCGAGTTACCCTCTGGGCTCTTTGTTCACAGCACAACCGCCAACACGGGTAACTCTCGCAAACGTGTGATTTTAATTTGCTCCTGTTGTTTCGTCATCACAGGATAAACCAGCCCCTCTTTCCACGCCTAAAATCATGCTTTAGGCGTGGAATGATTTAATGATCTAAAGTCATGCTTTACAGCTGACGCAGCTAATGCTAAGGGACGAGCCTAAAAGTTTTACCCCCTGCAATGTACAAAAGAGCCCCGTGTTTTTTTCTTTCTTTTATAAGTGGGGTGAAGTACACCCCACGTAAATTTTTGGAACCATTTTGTTATAAATGTGCCACCTTCCCGGTCTCTTCACTCTCAGGCTCGGAGTCTGCTTCAAACATAAATGGCTGAATTCCGTAAGCTGCTGCTCAGTCAGTTTTGCTCGCCATCACTAAGCTGTTGATGTTTTGGAGTCGGACGCACTGTGCGTGCACTGGGTCCGCCCCCTTCCTAATCTGGCCTCCCTGCGGCCAATCAGCGTGCACCTCATTAACTTTAGTCAAAAGCTTGCATGAACTCTCACGACACAAAGTTGTGGTATGGTATGTGGTCTCAGAACAAGCTCTGTTTAAATAAGTTTTCAAAAGAAATATTTAAAGACACTTAGTGGAGACATGAAAAGATCAGGTGATGACACCTTTAAAGTAAACTATACATCAGTCTCAAAAAGTCTCTAATAACACCAAAGAAGTTTGTTGCTAGGTGCCTTAAAAAAAAAAAAAAAAAAGAAAAAAGTTTGCCAGAGGGGTCTTAAACTTGCTAAATAAAGCGCCTGTAATCAGTGTGCTGGAATTCCTGCACTGACAAACGTTCTGCGTTGTTTGGAACGCAAACTGCAATTAAATACATATTTTTTACGTGTTAATTTTTTTGTAATTACCATAATTAACGCATTCACGTCCCACTTCCACACATTATACAGTAAACAAAGCGAAACAGTCTTTTAGAAACTGCATTTGTGATCCTATTAAATGAATTATTTGATTTAAAATGATCTTTTACTGCAAGCCAATGTGTTCTCCAGTCACTGCTTTGTATAACAAACCATGTCAACTACATGAGTTTCTTTTGAAGTACAAAAAAAGGTTGAAAAGAATGAAAAAAAGACTAAAGCAGATCTAAAGAAGTATGAACAAAGATAATTTTAATCCATGTTGACACTTTTAAATGGAGGAAAAATGAAACAAGTGTGCAATAGAAAACTATCAATTTACAAAAGGAGTCGACGCCTTAATCTGAAAGCAGGCTTATACAAAAGCAGGACAACACTGCGGTTATTTAATAGGACGACACAAATCCTGCAACCTGGTTCATTGCAGTGGGGGGAAACGGTGTGATTTCCAGTCACCCGCCTCCTCTCTGCACTATCATGATCACGACCGTGAAGATCTGGGATCGAGGCACATTCTCCAAAATAGGCTGCATTATCAGTATCTCATAATCTCTCCACCGTCACAGCTCATAATCACACGAGGACGTGTCCCACATGGCCCTGCGGGAAACTTAAAGGGAGGGAGGGGCAGCTAATCTGACAAATAATGCGTCTAGAAACTACTTCGGAGATTCTGCACCTGCTACTATTTTGCATCGTGCATCACAAATGCTGTTTGTTGATGAGGAGGAATCCTGATAAGGGTACCTACGCTGAGACACGAGATAAGTCAGAGACACTCTAAGACTGGGAGGAAGTGGCAATTGAATTCCAGTATTGGGACATAAGAAGGATGCAAAGATGGTTTTTCCTGCCGCCGCTCTCTTCAGGTGCAGAACTGGCCCACCGAGACGGCAAACACTGAGTGGCATCATTATTAAGTCAAAGATGAAGATGTAACCGCTTCCTAAAGCTGGCAAACATTACTGAATGAAATGATCAGCTTTCATGGATGTGCTCTTAGATCTACTGAAATCTCAGCCACTGTTTTCCTCAGAGGTGCAACGTGTTACGTGCCATTAAAATCACAAGCGAACAAACGTCATAATGTAAGAACTGGAAATTCTGTTTATCTGTTTAATCCCTTTAAGCTGTGGAGACAAGCCGGTGTCTGGGTGCAGGACAGCGGCGCGAAGAGTCTAAAAATAACAGCAGACATCTTATTCAACAGTGAGCAAACAAACTGTTGTGTCTTTGCCATAAAATTGTTTTATTTCCCATATAAACCTCTGTGTTTGTGTGTGTGTGTGTGGTTGCCTGCACCATGGAGACTGACTGCACACCACTTTATGAGGACATTCTGTGAATGTGGGACCAAGCATCAGGGTTTGAAATACATTTTTGAGTAATTGTGCACTGATGCACACAGCGGCAAAAAAAAACAAAACCCAACCAAAAACAAACAAACAAAAAAACACACTTTCACCAAATTATCCTTAAATTTTATCTCTTAAAAACTTTAGAAAAGTTGAAACTGCGTTTGTTTAATTATAGTTCCTTAAGTCGTGTTTGGTTTTTAATTAGTGTTGAGCAACAATTATAATGTTTAATCACGATTAATCACATTGTTATGCAGAAAATTCAGCAATAAAACTAGTTTATTGAAATCTTTCTATATCAACAAAAGTTCAGTATATTTGCTTTAAAAACACTCATTTGTAAAAACAAAGAAGCTTCTTTGTTTCTCTTGCAAACCAGGACTTAAAATATTTTATGTGAATCTCAACTTAAACATTAATGCAATAAAATCAAATACTTTTTACTTAAAAAGTCAGATGAATTGTGTAGAGTCTTCATGTTAAAACTAATCAAACTTGTGTTTTTGTTTGTCTTTTAATGTATTTTCTTACTATTAACTTCTATGTAAATTGTATCAAAACAGTCAATCAATTACTATGATTAACTTTTATTTCTGTGTTACAGGTCTTATGAAATGTTATGTCCCCATATATAAATAAAAGTAATATTTACATCAACCCATTGCTACTAGATGTCCTGTGGACGGGAAATGACCTCAGTCCTTCCAACTACCTACACATGTATCATTGGAAAGCTAAAATCATTGAGATGTGAATGATGGACAATTCCATGCTACAATCGTAACTGTTGATTAAAGGCCCATTTATGCTCCCTTAAGAGTGTAAATAGCGATGTCCGTTTCCAACATTGTCATGCGTGGCCGCCCTCATACTTCCATGTTTTTTTTGTGTTGCCATGGTTGAGTCAATTCTTCCACTAGGGGGCTTGGCTGAGGGCGCAGTTCACTCCCGACACCAGTTTGGCAGCGGTAACGCTTCACTATAAAGTTATTTCCAACCGT
Organism: Rhadinocentrus ornatus; assembly: GCA_037177495.1. Lineage (NCBI taxonomy): Eukaryota > Metazoa > Chordata > Actinopteri > Atheriniformes > Melanotaeniidae > Rhadinocentrus > Rhadinocentrus ornatus. The sequence goes on along the minus strand of JBAMHW010000025.1, from coordinate 4,332,400 downwards.
CACACATGCCTTAAACAATCGCACTCGCATTCATCTTCTTCATCCTAGCCCATGCTTTTACACTGTGGTTGAAAGGGTTAAGGAACCTAAACAGAAAGAAAAGGCTATGCCAGATGACACAAGAACTGGACTAAGAAAAAAATCAGTGGCAACAGAACAATCTTAAAACTCTAAATTATCACCTGTATTATTCACCTGTTAAATGCTGGGATGGGCTCCAGCTTACCCGCGACCGTAAGGGACTAAACGGTAAAGAAAATGAACGAATGACTGACTGACTCTAAATTATCCGTATTTTATGATATGTCTCATGTTTTTTATTTGCGATGTCTGTAAACAGTTGCTTTTCTCGGCCTCACCCGCAAAAGAAATGCAAATCTTAGTGTGACTTTTCCCTGGTTAAATAAAGGTTGTTGATTTTTTTAAAGAAGGTGTCATGGAGGGATGAAACCTCCCCAGAGCCCGGACCTTAAATTATTAAAGCACTTTAAGCAGAGAATGAAAAAAGAGGCAGAAAACATCCAAGGAAGAGCTTTGGAAAGTCCTTTAAGAAATCTGGAGAATTATTCCTAAAACCTACTTAAAGAAACAACAGAAAGCTTGTTTTTACGTTATGATGCAAGGAGGATTCCTGCAAACAAGTAATTTTTATAAGCAGTATTCCCAAAATGCACTGCATGCACGCTTGATAATCACAGCAAATACATTTTCCCACATCATCTTTGTCAACTAATTATCATGCTTAAAGAAATGTGTGAAGTCAGTCAGCATCAACATGGGCTGAAACGTAGGCTAATTGGTTGGAAATACAGAAGCTTGAATGAGCCAATATTTCCAGATGCTCCCCGTGCTGAATTTACGGTTTCCAGTAAAAATTGTGAGATGCTGAGTTTGCTTCATTAAGTGATAATTTAGTAAAAACCTGCACAATTTTCCCAACTCTGTGGCAGGCAGTGTGCCATGGAAGATTAGATACGGTGAAGAGGAGCAAAGGGAAGTCACACACAAGTTGTATAATCTAAGTGTCAGTGTGATAAGAAAGAAGGGGAGGGAGGCAGAGAGGGAGACATTGTGATTGGAAGAGGACAAAGAGGCGACGGCAGGGAGATTGATGACAGGCGGGAAGAGAAAGCATTAAGTGGAAAGTTCGGAGTGGAAGGAGATAAGAATGGAGCAAGAGCAGAGAGGAGGGGAAAAAAAGAGGCAAACGAGGTGGGAGGGAGAAAATATTGAGGAACTTTAGAAGCAACAGAGGAAATGCTCGAGACATAGAAAGGAGGCAACGTGAGGCCCAAACACACATTTGCTTCCTCTCACAGCGTCGACCTGTTGGTGCCCTTCATATTACCATTAGACACACATTCACTGATGCAAGCCTCCCAGTAAACACACACACACAAACATGGAGGTAATGCAAGAAATCAGTGGGAAGACACAGACGCTTTATCACAGCTTCAATCTTTGGTGGTGTAAGAAGAAGCACTTAGAGCTGCTGCAGCTTCTTCAAAGTGCTGAATTATGGGCCTGACTACAATTACAAGGTTTTACAGACGTGCTTCTACATGTTTATTAAGCCTTATAAAGTGTGGACCGACTGCACGTTTTATCAGCTGAAAACCTCGGATATTTCCAGGCTGTGGGGCTGTTCCACACTGCATCACTCTCATTCAACCTTTCCTGGCTTTGTTATTAAACAGGAAGAGCAGGGCCTGAAGTAATGATTGACATTTTTAGTTTAGAGTCTCACCTGCACCAATTAGTAACAACATTTCTTTCACTTAATTGTGTTTTTAATGATTGATTTCTGTGAAAAAATCAAGCAAATGGGCTGGAACTGTATGTGGCTTCAAACCGAGCCAACATTAACATCCTACAATCAGGCATGTAGAGGAGGGAACGGAGTCTGAAGCTGCACCTTCATATTATAGCTGTTTCTAATCAGAGAAGTAAAGTGAGCCTGCTGTTGAGAAAACATCTGACAGAATTTCCTATCAAGCCACGGTTGCGGCTGTCACGGCTTTTGATTTGCTATTTTTAGAAGCTACGCGTAGGACTTGTTGCCGTTTCGCTGGGAGGGAAGAGTGCTGATGACGCACCGTGATGCTGAGTAAAAGAAATAGGTATGATTACTAATGTCACTAATAATAAACTTTACTACTAACTTGGTGCCCAACTTTTCTAGTATTTTAAGTAAGGAGGTCTGCTCATTTTGTTCAGGATCAATGTGTCACGTTTTCTACTGCAGTTTTGTCTCTTAAACTCAGAAACATATTACATTTGTGTTTTTTTATATGTGATTAAAAGTGTAGAACAGCCTCCAGCCTCTGTTAGCAATCATTATATACAGTCACCAGTCATTTTATTAAGTATATCTGTCTCTGTAATATCTACTCAGCCAATCACAAGGCAGCAACTAAACACATTTAGTCATGTAGACGTGGTGAAGATGACTCAAAGTTCAAACTGAGCCTCAGAATGAGGAAGAAAGAGGATTGAAGTGACTTTGAACGCAGCATGGTTGCTGGTCTGAGTATTTCAGAAACTGCTGATCTACTGGGATTTTCACCCACGACCATCTCCAGGGTTTACAGAAAATGGTCTGAAGAAGAGAAAATATCCAGTGAGCAGCAGCTGTCTGGACCAGAATGTCTTGATGATGTCAGAGGTCAGAGGAGGATGGACAGACTGGTTGGAGGTGATAGAAAGACAACAGGAAGTCCAATCAGCACTGGTTCTACCAAGGTCTGCAGATCATCATCTCTGAACACACAACA
>JBAMHW010000025.1:4308810-4323275 GCA_037177495.1 Rhadinocentrus ornatus | reverse complement strand
TATATATAGTTGTGGAACAGTTGTGGAACCAGAAAACAGATAACAGATAAAAACCAAACCAAAACAAGACCATCGGTTAAATGGCATTTTGTAAGATTTTCTGAAAATATGTGAAGAATATAAGGAGAAGTAATAAATATTTAAGTTCTTGGGGAACAACTCGTTAAATGAAAGAGGAGAAAATGGTACGTGGTGGACTGGCTCCCTCTGGTGAACAAAACTGCTTCATATTCTCATTCTTCTCACATTCTAACACACGGGAGATGTGTCTTACAAAACGGTTCAGAAAACAGACAGATCGAGTTAAACATCATACATAACCCCAAACTCTGAAGGAGACTTTTGTGTCTTAAGAGGAAATTAGGACATTAAGGTTATCTGGAAAATATTTGCTCATTTCAATCATCTTAGCATTAAAGGCTTTTGTTCTCCAGATGTTTAAGAATGAAGTCATGGTTCGGGGGTTTGTTGCTGCACATGATGTGAGGACCTTGCACATCTGTGATGACATCCCCATTAATGCTGAATTGGAACAACATCTGCTGCCACCTAGATAATGTAAAGTCTTAGGGCTGGGATGTAGACTAACCCCACAGCTGTTTTGTGTGCTGCACCATTTTGTGGCGCTGCCATTACGGAGGTGGCGAGTCCAAATGACCTCGTATCGGCCGACATGGACAGCAACATGGATATCTGGGCTGACATTAGACAGTTATTGATATGGATATGTATCTGGAGATCTCCCAGTTATTCTGTTTTTCATATCTTATCATACTTATACTCTGTATTCATAATAGTGTTTCGATGATACAGAACATACAGAACAAATGTAAAAAAAAATATATAAACATTTAAAATTAACACTTTAATACAAAGATATTAATCAGTGGAATTACCTCGTTAATCTTTTTTAAACATATTAATGGCTAAAGATTTACTTATGCCATATTAAAAATCTAAATTTAGCCACTGGCATGGTTCTGACTGTAGTTAACCAAGAAGCAGCCAATAAACTGAAGGCTATTTCGTGGCACATTTCTTTTTAAGCTTTGGGGTGCATGTGGCGCTGGGATCGGGGGGCTTGACATTATTGTTGTCAATGAAAAGGAAATTTGGGAACCACTGATTTAGAATAAGAATAAATAAAATACATTTTATTTATAGGCACCTTTCTTGACACACAAGGTAACCATACAGAAAAAAACAAGTTATTTATTTTTACCAGTGAACTGTGATGAGCTTTGTAACATTCTCCAGTTTTATCTTCGCTTCCTGTTAAATCCAGATTAGAATTTTTTAATCCTTCTCCTAACATGTAAAACTCTTCGTGACCAAGCTCCATTGCATAATAAAAGATCTCATAGCTTCGTGTTTCCCAGCAGAGTACTTCACCCTCAGACTGCAGGTTTACTGTGAATCTCTACAAGTAGAACGGGAGACAGAACCTTCACCCATCAGACTCCTCTCGGTGGAACCAGCTCCCAGTTTGGCTTCAGGAAGCAGACACTCTCTACCTTTAAGATTAAGCTTCAAACTTTCCGTGGTGATTACGCTTATAGTTAGGGCTGGCTTAGTGGCCCTTAGCCATCCTTTTAGCTACGTTGCTACAGGCTCATACTGGTGAGGGATGTCCCATGATGCCCTGAGCACCTCCCTGCAGTTGCAGCTGCCACCACTTGCACTCTAGATGAAAATTTCTTTAGCTAGGCAACTATTTCTTATTAATTATTTTTTTATGAACACATTTATTATAGATTGGACTAATGTGGATCATTAGTGACTTTATTGTAATTGGATTAAATTGGACTACAGTGAATTGGTTAAAACTGAAACAGAGAAGTGGATTTGGTGGGTTTTTTCTACAATAAGTGTGTTTTTATCCGGATGTGTCATATTAGTCTAGATGTGAAGCTGCTGCAGTGCAGTGTGTTGTTGCAAACAGAAAAACTTCAACATGAGCTCAGTACCTGACAGCCTCCGCTACGTTATTGGAGGTGTGTCCTGACAAGGCGTCGTGGAGGTTCCTGATGAAGTAGTCCCTGTATTCCTCAGGCAGAGCCATGAAGGTCCCACCCATCACGATGAACTCCACCTTGTCAACACTGTGGCCCAGCTGCTTCAGCTGCAGATCACACAAAAGGTTTCAAACCATCTGATACTGACACATTTTATTGTTTGTAATGGGGATTAAAAAGTGAATAAAGTGTCATGCAGTCTAACAGATAAAGATAATGGATGTAAACCATGTTGGGATAATAATTCAAACAGCCAATTTATTCACTCCATTAGAGAGATTAAAACTGTGGCAAATTAAGATAAACTGCTTTAATAAATGACATTGCTGTGCTGCATTAGATTAATGTCACCATAAACTTAAACAATTAGAATAATTAGGGTTAAGTCTAAGCTGTGAAACACTGTGCAGCATCCGTCATATATAATCAATGCTCATAATGATGTATGTGAGTAAAAGCTAGAACTGCAGGTTTGTAGAAGCAGCTGTTTGAGAAGCGAATGTGTTTGTAAAAAATGCAGCCAGATTTTACAGCTACCAAACAGCAAAGGAAGAATTCAGCTACTAAACCAATTTTTCATGATGCAATTCAAAGCAAACCCTGTACAAGTTTCAAAGGTCGTCAAAGGACATAAAATAACTACTGTATATCTAAAAGGGTGAAGAGATTCACTGACCTGCTCCACTCTGTGTCTGGTCTGAAGATAGGGGTCATATCGTGCTCGGATTGCTCTCATGGACGTTGGCTATCAAAAGAATAAACAAAGATAAATCAATTAAAAAACTAAAAATTCTATGCAAATTTCACCCATTATGCTTATGGATGTATTAGACATATGGTGAGCTGGATGGGTCAATGTTTTAAATTCTTGGCTAAAATCATTGGTTGTACTCTCCACAGTGATCTGGCATTGTGTCTTTTCATACTGAGTTGAAAGACAAACTAATTCTAATGGATAACAGCTAAAAGACTGATATCAATAGACATGATGGATCCATATCAAACTTGCCCATTAAATACAATGCGCATGTGTGTCCCAACTTTCAACTGGTACTATAGTTTTAATGGAGAGGGCTGTAATGAACTGAACCTTATAACAAGGATCAGAAGTGGGAAATTATAATGTGCATTATTTATACATTTCACAACTTTTTCAGGATTTTGAGACAAATTTTATGGCAATGAAAAAATCTTATTTTGGATTTAGATAGAAAGCTATATATTTACATTTTTTTCCAATCACCTGCTGAGCTCATCCTCTGAATTCTAGTGACTTGGGTTAACTGAGAAGATAGCAAGGGGAATTTTCTCTGACAGCTTTAAAAAACAAACACCAGAATTAATGGTAAATGGACTTGTACTTATATAGCGCTTTTCCAGTCAGCTTGACCACTCAAAGCGCTTTACACTACTTGTCACATTCACACACACACTCATAGGCACATGGGGAGGTAACATGGGGTTAAGTATCTTGCCCAAGGACACTTCGACTTATAGTCAGGGAAAGCCTGGAATCGATCCACCAACCTCCCAGTTGGAAGACCTGAGCTACAGCCGCACGTCTCAAACCGATCGATATGTTTTTGCAAACCAAGAATAAAAAATGCTGCTTTGTTTTGGTTTGCAGATGAAATTAAACAACTTTACCTCATAGCCAGTGTAGGACTGTGTGGAGTACTCAAAGTCAGAGTCTGGTCCACCTGGACAGTATCTGTCAGCATAAATAAGGATTAAACATATAAACTAAATATCTGAAAAATAAGGATTGCTTCGAGAAATTTTTAATTTTCTCACAAAGTCCTTTTAAAAGCCCAGGAATGGGCTACATTGACTTATATGACATTTTTGTTCATTGACGGTTGTAAAAACAGTCATTTACGTAATTATATTCGGTTTACATCTACAGAGCACAATTAAAAAACAAACAGTATATACAACAATCTAGTAATTAAAACAACAGAGCCCCACTTACACACAGATGTTCCCTGTAAAGCTGATGTGGGGACATCGATGAGGTTTACACATCACAGCCACAACTGCAATCTGTAACAGACACAAAAGTATTGAACATTTTTTAATATTTCTGATGGCATGTAGCGCAATTGTCTGAGCAGCCAGCCCAGGTTCGAATCCTGGACAGGGACCTGTTGCTGCTTGTCACTCGACGCTCTCTCTGACTCCCTTTCCTGCCGCACTACTATCAAATTAAGGCCATTAGAACACAAGGGATGAGATATGAAGGAACTGTTGCCTTGATCGTACAGAAAGCTGGACGTGAAGCAGGAATTACACAATGGAAATTGCTGTTTTATTTACAATACACTGAGAACAGCAGATAAGGCTAAATGTTTGAATAACATCTGAATTTACCCACAATAGCAATAACTCAGAGGAAAGCAACACACTTGCTCACTTGTGCTCAAGCAATAAATGTTCTGTAAGGTTTGCATTCTCTCATTACCTGATCTAATTTTTCTAGCAAGCTTGGTTAGAAAATTAAAAACTCCCCAAGGAGTCTACAGCAAGTGCCGTGGAAAATTGCAACTCCTATAAACATTTCAGGACACTGGTGCAAGTTTGAAAATGGTTAAAACACACAGTGGAAAAGAAAAGATCACAACTCTTTCTAGAAATTACAGAGAAACAATGAAAAAGCTTGAAAATGTTAAGCGTACACCACAGAATGACGGACAGAAGGACGAACACTTCTCACCCCGCTGGCAGTGCGGATAGGTTTGGCTTTGAGTTTGGGCACCAGAACACGGCGGTACTGCGGTGGAACAGCTGCAATTATATCCACCAATCGAGGCTGGGCTTCAAGTCCATATTTAGCTGAAGTCTTAGTTTTCACCCTGTAAATAAAAAAAAAAAAACATTGTAAACTAAATATGACTGGAAATGGGAAAAATGTAAATAAATCTAAAAAGGCCAAAAAACAAACAGCACAGTCTACAGTACAATGTGAGAATTTTTTACACGTAAAACTTTGGAAAATTGAAGGAAAGAGTGTTAAAGAGTAATGAAATTATTGTGGTGTCTAATAAAAATATCAAAGCCCGTACCAACTGGTGCAATTTTATATTTTAAGCTACTATGAGAGAAACTGTACATGTCAATCATAACCCTATTGGTAAAATGATCAAATACTGCTTACACTGCAGCCTGTACGCCTATTATGTGTTATATTTAACAAGGAGGTGGTTATGTAACTTTGTGGATATGTTCCTAAACAAATCATGATCTCTGCTTATCAAAATCTGTATAGTGGAGTGGCTTTGATTTTGTCCCACTGAGGAAAAAATCTAAGTTAGATATCAGATTATACTTAATACGATGAGGTCACTTTGCCTTAGATTATCTCATGAGATTTTTTAATTTTCTGGTAAGAAAAGCTTGTTATCAGAAAATATCTATTACTTGTTGAGATTTATATCTTTTCCCTCTTCATGAGCCTCTACCAGCTGCTTGATGACATCAGCAATGGTCATCATCATCAGCTCAGCTCGGCTGAGGTCACCTGTCAATGAACAATGAAATTAATTAGGATAAGTATGTAATACATGTACTAGGTGCCGTAAATAAAATTTACACAACGATTTTCGCAAAGGGTGACGATTTTTAAAGTATTTAATAATGGGAGGAAAATTCATTTATCATTATGCGAAACGAAAGCATGCTACCAACAGTTAGCATTATCAACAAGCTTCCACCAGCCGAGCCACTTTTAAAAGCCATTTACAACATTTTAAATCAATTGTCACACACTCACTCTTTTTCTTTGGCTTCCCCATGTCTTCCTTTAGTCACACATTCAAATTTACCACGAACTGGTGTTAGTTTAAGGGTATAAATGTGTCTAAGAACTCAAGCGCACCGAGACAAATGGTAAACAACTCCACGTTACGACCAAATACGACTACCGTATGGTAAGTAACACTGTCGTAAAATGACGTACACATGCACATTTCCTATCCATTAAACCACAATATTTTTAACGTGTTCCCTCGATTTCTTAATTTAACAGTGCCACAGCTAGAGCAGTTATGATCTGCTGGTAGAACAAGTGTGGTCTTGGTATATTTTCTTAAAATGTCTTAGTATGGTTTGAATAAACGTTCACGGAGAAACAGACTTGTATTGCGTGTGGATCCACGCAGTGGCGCTGAATCCCCTTAAACCAATTCCTGCAGTGTGTGCGGGACAGCTGGAAGCTCGCACACTAAATCTCACAGCAAATCCCTTTAGCTGCAAGTTGACATGGCTTGACTGATCTCTGTGGGAAGTTTCAGGAAATGCAACAGGTGGAAGAGCTGAGGGAATCAACCACAGACTCTTGTAAGTGTTGTGTAGACTTTCAAGATAGATACATGGGATTCCCGCTGTGGTCTCTGCTGGGGGGCAGTTTCAGTTGTCAGCGGTCACTGTGAACATATTTGACTGTGTGTGTGTGTTTGCCGTTACCCAGCCCTCGCTTAGCGTCCAGGGCTAGCTGCTGTGTGGGACTACTTGAAGGTGTGGGAGTCAGACGGGGAGACTACTGCGCACCGCCTCACGGTTAGTTCACTTCTCTCAACATTATACTTTTCCCCGCTGTATTAAGACTCTTCGTCGCATACATAAATTATTTGGACTGTTGAATATATATAAATAATTGTTGTATTGAAAAGTAAAAACTGCAGCTGCGCGGCACAATTAAAACAGCTCATCGTGTATAATTCAGAGGGAATATGAAGTAGCGACATACAGGATAACTGGTTTTACAGGTGTTAATTGCATCGCTGCAGGTCAGGTGGCACCATGGATGACAACAACCTCACTCACTCAAATGTAAAGGTCGCTGTCCGCGTGCGACCCATGAACAGGAGAGGTAAGTCTAATTTCACGACAAAAACTACACTTAATAAAAAAAGAAAAAGAATATTTGAACCATACTGTGCATTTTTCCTCATTTGTATCTAAACGATTTAAACAACACACAGAGATTCCTTCTAATTCTCTGAATATTTTAATGGTGTTATGCACTGTATATCTTCAAAATCTTCACATTTCCCAGTTGAGCAACATTTTTCTGAAAATCATGTGCAACTATTAGATGCAGTTTGCCTTAGACTGATGAACCGCTGCCCATCTTTACATCTGAGAGGCTAACCTCTCTGAAATGCTCCTTTTATACCCAGTCACGTTACTAACTTCTTACCAATCAACATAATTAGTTTGCTCCTCAGGTTGTCTTTAGTTTGTACCAATTACTTTTTTAACCTTTTGTTGCGAACTTTTCCAACTTTTTGGAGATGTGTTGCTTGCATCAAATTCAAAACTAGCTAATATTTTCTATGAAATGTTAAAATGTCTCAGTTTGAACATCTAATATGTTGATTATGTTTTATTGGAAATATAATATGGGCTTATGAGATATGCAAATCATTGCATCCTGTTTTTGTTTACCTTTTATGGAAATGGGAAGAAGTATTGTGGATATTCTGCACATATGTGCCCTAAATTATACAATGACAGGAAGTTTGAGTTTAGGCTCCGCCTATTAAAATCTAGTCCTGCAGGTAGAAATGGGGAAGAAAAGGTGTGCCTTGTCTTTTCCTTACTGTCTGCTTAGTGAGTAGTAAACTGGTTGTAATGTTTGCACAGGCAGGTCCTGAATGAATCATCGATAAAACTATTTCCTGCCTCTCCATGTTATGATCACGAGGAACTGTCACACACAGCGAGTGCCACAGGTTATTCTGCAATGAGATGTCAGCGACTACACAGAACAAGTTACGATGACCAGCACACACATCTGTGCACAGTTTTACATTCATCATATTTATTTAGTGTTTTATCTTTTCTTACAAATGTGGCACCAATTTCCAACACTACAAGATTTATTAGCATTATTACAACAAATAAATAATCCACTCATTTCTAGGCTTTTTTTTTTCTTCAAAGTTATATAATTCATTAAAAGTGTGCCAATTTTCTCCTCCTTAATCCAGAAAAAGACCTAAAAACAAAATGTGTGGTGGAGATGGAGGGCAACCAGACTGTTCTGCATCCAGCCATCACTAATGTGAGCAAAGGAGATCCCCGGTAAGCTGCTAAATGTTCTGCAGCCTAATTTGTCTTTCATGCTTTGACCATAGCAGACTTTAATCTGCTCTTAGATTTTTAGTCAAGTAACATTGCTTAGGAGATTATTGCAAAGGCGTCAGCATGAGTCGCATAACGTAGGAAGTTTTAAAGTTGATGACTTTTACACATTTAAAGAGAAAAAAAAGCTTTGGTAAGCCACTTTTAAATGAAATGTTAGGATTTGGATCTGGTTTGGAGGACTTGTTTGTCTCAACTTTGTCCCTGTCCCAGTTTTTATATAGTTGCAAGTTTGTGAATATTTGAGATGATGGCAATAATTTTATCTATTGTGTGAGTCTGACCAATATCAGACTTTTAAAGTGCTTGTGAAGGTGTTAGTCAGAGATTTGTGGTACTTTCACAGCCAGATAATGCCGTCGCCTTTACACGCCTAACTAGAGTTTAACTACCTTTTCTTGCTCCGCTTTTTTTTGTTTTTCTTTTTAAACAGTAAAGCACATTTTTATAGCTTCACCTCATTACATCATCGTTTGAGTAACTTAAAGACATGGACTGTGCAGGGAATTCAGTGTTAATTGCTTACATGATGGTCTCCCAGAGAGAGTTCGAAGAATCAGCTGGACGTCTGACTCACAACGGCGTCGGTGACTAGATTCCCATCCTGGGACAGTGACTGGGACAAGGCCAGTGGTCGATTTAAGGGAACGAGTTGAACTCGGCAGTGCACGTTGACCATGCTGACTGATGATGTCATCTTAGTGAGCGTTATAGAAGTCCTGGTGTGAAAGCTGATTATGTATTTATGACTTCTGAACACATGAAAATATTTTTCTCAGCTCCTATTTTCCATTCGCATAAGTTACTTTTTTTTAGATTTCCTTTCTCAGACGCTTCAGAGGAAGAGGAGAATGTGTTGTTTTGTACAGTGGTTCCCAACCTAGGGTTTGGGATCCCCCAAGGGGGCCCCCCTAAGAGCAAAGGGGGTCCCTGAGGCTTTGAACATTAGAGCCGTTGTGATTAACAGTGAGAATCTCACAAAAACCTAAAACCAGCATGGTTTCAGCACAGGGTGGAGCAGGGGGTCCATGGCATTTTAGTATATGCATGAAGGGAGTCCCCGAGGAAAAAATGGTTGGGAACCCCTGGTTTAGTATATGAGGCATGCAGCCCGTGGATGTATTACAGGCAGCTTAGTTACATTAAATAGTTCGAGGAGACTGTTTCAGAACAAAACTGCAGATTTAAAAACCTTAGTTGACACAAAACCACAAATGTATAATTACATGTATCGTAACTTCTCTCGTTTTGCATCTATTGCATAATAAAAACCTGAAACGTTTGTCAACTCCTCTTAGAGCATGACTCAGGCTGCTTTGAAACATGGCGATCACTGTCTGTCATTGACAGAAACGTTAGCCCGCTGACATGCAGTCCCATGCTTATTAGGCAGAGGTGCGAACAGCTGTCTAAATGTGAAGGTTAATGCCATACCTTCAGAATTTCAGGGGACAGTTGCAGGTCTGGACCCAGACGGCCTCAACCTGTCGTCAGAACTGGATCAAAAGTGGTCATGTCTCCAGAGTGTGGTTGAATTTCTTATGTCAGCAAGTCGTGTACATGTGCTTGCAAGGGGTAGATTATTGATTTACTATCACAAAGTATTACAAATAGCAGCAGGATAGAGGGCTGCTTGGGTTTCATGGACCTGGTAAAACTAGGCCTGACTAAGCAGTTTTTATTGTCTCTTTCCCCCAAAATTTGGTTATGTTTGCACCAGTTTCATCTTATCTTTTTAAACTTTCATAGTCATCTTTTATCCTCCAACAGCTTTAAATCTGATTTTCATGTAACATTCAGAGTAAAGTGCTTCCTGCCTCATTTATGGAAATAGTTTAAAGCAGGAAGTCCTGATGTCCATTACAAACGAAAGCAAATAAGAGTTAAACTGAGTCTAACATGATCAAATCTTACACTTTAGTCTCTTATTTTCATTCTCTTATTTTAAAAAGAATTATTTAATGGAATTAATATACCAGTAACCCTTTTTTGTTATAAACTGTGAATAATGAAGTGCCAGCTGTTGTGAAAAATAACTTTGGGCTCAGAATTAAGGATTTAATGGGGAAATTCCTGAGTTTAATGATCCAGGAGGAGTATCAAAGAAGCAGCCATAATCAAATCTATTTGATCTTTCTTTATTGTTTCCTTTAGCACAGGAAACCCCAGACTGTTCTTTATGAAAGAAGAAAGATTATTCTAATCCAACATATGTGATGAACCCTGATAATAAATATTTTCTGTATGACACATCCTCCAACTCAACCCGTTAATGTTGACCATTGAGGTCAAGGAAAAGAGCTACAGCACATGATTAATATAGTCTTTTGACCAAAAATGATCAATCTCTGAAGGGCATTTTTTAAATAGATTAGGAATTATAATGGAAATTAAATTAGGCTATGATAAATTCTTAAAGATAAATTACTTTAGAAATATGTGAATAGTAAATTATTAGAAATTACGATAGATTATCTTTAATTATATAAATTCTTAAAAAATAGATAAATAAAAATAAAGATTAGAATTTGTAATTATTTTAAACTTGATTATAATTTTATGTAAAAAAAAAATTCAAAGTAATTTGAAATTATTGTTAATTGGAAATTATAAATGAAAATAAAATTAAAATAGTTATAATGAATGAATTATTATTTAGATATAAGATAAATGTAAAAATAAAAAAATATATTATAAAATATATAAAATAATATTTTTTGTTAAATTATGCTAATTATTATAAACCTAAAAAACACTAATTAGAAATTATAATAAATTATCTTAAATTATAATAAAAATAATAAATTCTTTTAGATTATACATTTTTAAATGAGAAGTTGTAATGATGTTTAAATTTCAATAAAATGATGTAAATTGTAAGTAGTTGTACATTATAATAAACAATCCTTTAACTATAATAAAAACGTGTCTCTTGTACGTGAAGGCTTACAGCCCTGCTAGCATACACAGAAAGGCCTGCAGCACCAGCAACTCTTTGTTCGTGCTGACTGACATGTTTCTTTTCTTCTGGGACTCAACCACGTGATAAAAGTGTTCTGCTTTGTGATTAATGGAGTTTAATTGCTGTCTGAGCCTTTTTTTTCCAAATAAGGGTTTTTTACTCAAACAGGCAACTGTTTCCATGCTTTTATGCTGAGAAGGTGAGGTGTAAACATAACAAAAGCCTGTCTGATTAGCACACAGCTGAAGATTTAATCATCACCCCACCTATCCTTCTTGCATTCCTCCTTTCCATTTTTTCCATCCCCTCCTTCTGTCTTCCTTCAAACTTTGCTGTCTTTACAAAGGGTGTGTCTGTTCTAGCTCAGTCCTGCTCGGGTAGGCAGCCAGGCATGAACAAAGAAGAGGTGCACATTGTAATGTTTTTGACTTAAGATGCAGTATTTTACTCCGACTTTATTCTTCCAGTCAATGTGAAAATGGGTCTGCGTTGTGTCAGAAATCCAGTCAGTGCAGTTATTAAACATGTTAAGAAAAGATTTGCGATGCAGGCCGCTATTCCTGGAGTTTTTGGCCCATGCTCAGGTTTCCTCATCTAGTAAATATGGCTCAAGATAATCCCCTGCAGGCATGAAAGAAAGAAGCTCTGTCTTTATAGAAAGAGTCGTGTATGCCATAATAATCAAATGGCTTTTTTCCTTCCCTGACCATATATACTTGTATGTTTGCCTCAACATGCTTCAGCACTGGGTTGTTTCCCCTTCGGGAGTCGATGTGAACTGGTTTTACAGGCTCAGTTCAACACAGATTGTAATGGTTCCAGAGCAGCATAAAAGGTCAAACAGATGCAAAACCGTAAGAAATAAAACGACTTATAGCAGCCGATAAGCAACAATAAGGAACTCTTGAATTGTTTCCAAGTGAACTGTATTATATTGAATGAATTATCATAATTAAAATCTGTGTTGTTGTTTGGGGAACTCAGACCAACCACTTCTGAAAAGCTGGTGCTTAGTCAGCTGGCTGAAAGGGTTAACAGCACTGCTGCAGCGCCCTCGGGGTGTTAATATGTTACAGCACCCCCAGTAGCTGCAAACCGGGAAGACAGCAGGGGCTGTCAAGACTCTGGAGAGCCTTGTTACTGCTTTAATAACTCGGGAGAACACGAACAGAGCTTTAAAAACTGCAATCCACTTTTAATTGTTTTGGCTTTGAACAGAAGATTTTTACGTAACTTTTGATTAGGAGAGCAGTTTGTTTAGAGCTTGTCCTGACTCTATAAACTGCTTTCTGGGTCTACGTCTGGGATATAGTGCAAGTTTAGCTGTGTCTGCCTGTGTGTTGTTGGTCATAGACCCGGTAACCTACCTTCCTCTTCCTCCTCCTCCTCCTGAAGTGACTCCTTGGCGATGCAAGGCTCTGCCAGTTATCTCAGGAATGTCCTCGCCAGCCCAGGAGAGGACAGGACTTAATGTTGCTCTTTCATAGATCAGCCAGTTCTCACATAGGGAGGCCTTGTTTCATTACAGCTCCTTCTTTTGTGTGGCCATGACTAAATTTGCAGCCTTTCTTTTTTTCCTTTTTTTATTTACCAAACTGATATTTCTGCCTGAGTGAAGCCAAAAGCCAGTTTGATGACGAGTTATTTATTTATTTTTTTCATCTCTTATTTGGCACATTTTTTGAAGAATGTTAAACTTGCATTCATGCCATATTTATAAATTAGCTTTATATTAGCTTCACAGTTTACGTCTACCTCAGATTTTCTTTTATTTGTTTCAGTTTTCCAGCTTTCAGCAGCTTTTAGATATTAAGTTATAGTTAACAGGGAAAGTGTTGTAACTACTGTTTGTGAATGCAGCATTTCAAACTCAGCTTCCCCCCTGTGCTGCAGACTTAGGGCTGAACATGCCTTTGTGTTGTGCTTCTTAATGTGTTACCGGTTTTAGCTTTCGACGCCACATGGGGGCAGTCCACAAATTATGGAACAGCTTGTTGTTACTTCTAGATTTTGTTTTTCCTGTTATTCACTTTCTAAAAGTACTAAATTAGTAAATGTATGGATCTTTGCTAGAGAATGTTGTTACAGGTGATACTTTTGGACTTATTTCTGGCACTTTATCCTGTTTATTATAAAATTGGTGTTATTTTATTTTAATTTTTTTTTAATCACTTTTAGCTGGACTTAAATTTTATAGAGTTGACATTCGATCAGTGCATTGTGCAAGATCCGATCCTGAATTGTTTTAAAGAAATCCATTTCTGATTTATTTGTGTATTTATTGGTTTATTTGACAGGGACATTGTACATTAATAGACATTACTGTAAATGTACCAGAGTTAGCCAAATGGCTATTTTTCATTTGCAGTCCCTGGATGAGATTAAAATAAAATTACAAAACTAGTAACAAAATAGCAAGATAAAATCTCACACAATCATCATTTGTGTTGAAAGATTACCCAGAATTCTTTTGTCTTTGGTCCCTGAGAGCTATGCAAATATTTATATATGTACATGAGAGTAAAATTGGATTTAAGGGGCTGAACATACCTGTTTTGTGCTTCCTTACAGCTCCTGCAAATGCACATCTACCTGTTTTAGCTTTCCACTGCCACAAGGGGGCAGTGTGCAAAATATGGATAAGCAGGAATGACGGGCTCCTTTTGGTTTTTCCTGTTGTTGGTTTTTGCTCTGAAATGGAAAAAGCTCCCTTGGTTTTGTGGAGCAAGTATACATTGTAAAAACGAGTAATGATGGACTTGCATATTGCTGCCACAGAACATTGTTACAGGCATGTTTTGTGGTTATCAGGGCCACATTTTTGGCACGTACTCCTGTTTTTTTTATTAAGGGTGCATTCACAACAGGATAGTCCACTGGACACAGTCCAATTGGGGATCCACCTAAGTTGGGGTGCAATATCGTCACCTTCCTAAACTAATGTCATTTTAATGTCATATACTAATGTCGTAAAACTAACTAATAACGAAAAACATAACCTGGTTTTACACTGTAGAGGGCATTTTAAAAAAATACAAATTTTATCAACAGTATAGGTGTTTTCCATCAAAATTAATTAATACTGTGTTGTTTACAGCTCCAAAAACCACATTTTTGGGTGCACTACCCCTTTAATGGCTCCTGCAAGTGCACCTGCTTTAGCTTTCTACTGTCACATGAGGCAGTATAACAAAATGTTTGTATGATTTCAGACACCTTAAGGCCATTATACACCAGGAACGTTGCAAATAAGTCATTATCTGTACCGCTTATTCCATTACAGGTTGCGGGGTAAGCTGGAGCCCATCCCAGCATTGTTTCAGGTGAGAGGCAGGGTACACCCT
>JBAMHW010000025.1:4250148-4267183 GCA_037177495.1 Rhadinocentrus ornatus | reverse complement strand
GAAGACTGGGTTTCCCTGCTTAGGCAGCTGCCCCCGCGACCCGACTCCGGATAAGCGGCAGATAATGGATGGATGGAAGTTGATGCCGATAAAAACCTAAACTTATATCATAAAAATCTACTGCAGTCAATTGACACGAGACTGAAACACATCCCTACCGCATTCCTCAACATTTTATTTTTTATTTTTTTTATTATACTTTATTAATCCCAACTGGGAAATTCCTTCTCTACATTTAACCCATCCAAGATGCTGGGAGCAGTGGGCTGCCAGATTCCTGCGCCTTGTGAGCAGTTGGGGGTTAAGGGCCTTGCTCAGGGACCCACAGTGGTTTACCTTAGTTGCCAGTCCAGGGACTGGAAGCCAGGTTCTCCAGACCCAAACCCACCTCTGTAACCACAAGGCTACCACTGCCCGTTTTGCAGGTTTATTTTTAAACATACTTTCGGTTATAATAGGAAACGAAAAAGTCACGACTGGGTCGATCTGATGTCAAGAGCAAGGGGAATGTCATCAGCTGATAACAGAGCTGCACAATTATTCCCATAATTTCCCAGTGGATTTCAGTGTGACAGTGGTTCAGTTTGAGACCCTGCTGGTAATACTGGAAACATCCACAGATTTAGGTCTGTGTCTTTATTACTCCTTGAAATGATAATTCATTAAATGTCAGCATGTTTGGGTGTGTGTGTGTGTGTGCTGTGGGGGGATGGGGGCTACCTGTGTCGGCGAAGTGGGCTCCAGTCGGTAAAGGCCAAATGGTCGGCTGAGAGGTCTCTTGTCAAAATATGGGAGGTCACAGGCCTGCAGAAGTTAAACAGGATAACTAGAACTGAAAAATTATTTATAAAAAAAATTTATAAATTAAAAAAAAAAGAGTAGAGTATTTGTTAACTAATAAAAAGCTATATGTGAATAAAAAAACTGCTCTATTGAATGAAGAAAACTGGTCCATAAAGCAAGGACACAGTGCAGGAGGGACTAAGTGTGACAAAAAATTAAAACATGAAGCACAATGAGCCGGCTGCAGCAGGTCCGTCTGATAAGTGAATCTAGTTTGTTTCAGGCTCTCTACCTGCTCTGAGAAGTCGTTCCCGTCAATGTCATCACTGTTTGAGTGTCCCCCGGGACTCTGGACGTCTATGCCATGACTCTCCAGGATTGTGGCTTCTTGGAGGAAGAGGATGGACTATTAGATTCATGATGAAGCAGAAAATATCTGACAAATATTACATTTAATTCAGTGTATGAGCAGAAAAGTCTGAAACATGCTAAACAGGTAGTGAATAAACTAAGTAATGGTAATGTTTTTCCAGACAACAGATATTACATGTCTGTCATAAATCTGAATATACTGGTGTAACAATGGAAATATTAATGAGGTAATTAGTAGGAGTGAAAATCACAAGTTTTATCACGATAAAATAAATCAATTCAGTAAATAATAATTTGGTGCTTATATCACAAACATTTTGATTTGATTCAGGAGCCAGTGATCAATAAAAGACTAAATCAGATGCTGATTTAATACAACTGCCTTCAGTCATATTAAATTATAAAAACAAAGCAAATGCAAACAATTCCATTTGTTCTCTCTTTAGATCATTTGGATCGATGCTCTTGGCTCATTCATCATTGAATTGATGTATCAATGGAGATCAATGGATCGTTAAACCCCGAGCAATTACTGAAGCAAAGGAAGCCAGTAAGAATTGCAGCTATTTAATAAGAAAGAAGTCCCATTAGCAGAAAGGAATGGTACTAAATGTGCATTTGACACCGGTGGTCCCTTCTTAAAAACTACATTACCAATGTTGGCCCGTCTCTTGATTTCTTTGCGACGATTGGCAAACCAGTTGTAAACTTTTAGGGAGGTGACTCGCTCCAGATCAGACAACTTCTTCCCTGGCAAAGGAATGAAGACAGAATTAGCATCTGCAATCACTCCAGCATTAGTGTCATGAAGTCATCATCTGACTAAGAGGAGGATTCTTCAAAAATTATGCCCTTCATAGGATATGAAGCTTTGAATGGAGCTTTAATTAAGCTCTTGGATTGGATGGATTTATCACAGGGGTTCCAAAGCTAAAAAAAAATAACATCCTGACAAGTCTACAGGTCTGTAAATGGATCACATGGTTTTCATACATGGTTAAGACTCATATATGTAAACAATCTGATACAGAATCTCTTCACCTATTGCAGCAGTTTGTTTTCCCAGCAGGATAATGCACCATGTCACAAAGCTCAGATCATCTCCAGCTGCTTTCTAGAACACGACGATGAGTTCACTGGACTCCAACGGCCTCCACAGCCACCAGATCTCAGTCCAGTAAAGCAGCTTTGGGATGTGGTGGAACGGGAGATTCTCATCATGGATGCAGCCAACAAACCTGCAGCAACTGTGTGATGCTGTCATGGTGATATGGAGCAAAACCTCTTAGGAAGGTTTCCAAAACTTTGTTGAATCCATCACACAAAGAATTAAGACAGTTCTGAAGCAAAAAGGTGGGTCCAACTTGGTACTAGTAGGGTGGACCTGATAAGTACATGGATGAGTATTTATTCAATATTGAGCATTTTTGTGTACTTTACCTGGTTTCTGAATTACAGCATTGCAGGCGTTTGCTATCTCCTCCCTTTTGGCCTCATCTGGATACTGGTTGTCGTTGAAGTAGCTATAAATAAATACACAAAAACACGGATTAAATTCATTTCACTCCTAAAAAAAAGAAAAAAGTCAACAAATAACAAACAATAAAAATCAGACGTTATTTCCCTTATTGTCCAGGTTGTCACAACTCCTTGAGGAAATAAGAGCATAGTTATGAGCCCAACGGCCATCTTTTATTTCTTCAGTCCTCACCTCTCCATCACAGCCAAGCACTCTTTCCTCCAAGTGAAGCGGCTTCCTCGACGCAACCGGAAGGTTCCTGGAGCAGTGGTGAGGGGCGGCGGAGTTTGCCTCCACTCCATCTCCTCCAGAGGCATCGGAGCTGGCCGCATGTTTAGAGTGGCTCCTAGAATAAGAAAACAATTCATTGGCTCCACCTGAAAGACGTTTCAGACAGAGAAAAGCTCGGATGCACAAACAGAGGGTCTAGAAACTCTGCAGAGATCAGAATGGTCTCAGCCTCACTGATGAATTCATTTTACAGATGAACAGCAAATATTCCCAAAGATCAAAGTAGTTCCTGAAGACTACTACGAATGCGGCGTCGGTTTCTGCGTAACCGCCGTAGACTCGGCATAGCTCCACAGAGGCTCGACGCGCACCTCTTCCAGACCTGACGGGCACCCCTGCTACACAGACGGTTACGCGGAGGTTCCATCTTGTGATTGGTCAGTTTGGGATCACGTGTTGCCGGATATCTGGATCGTGTGGCTGAATTTGTGTGGTAACCACCGTTTCTAAAAACAATAACCAGTGAATCAAGTTGATGAGAGGCTGATCGAATCATTTATTCATTTTCTTCCACAAGCTAATAAAGACACTGAACCATACTGGACGCCATTGTTGTTTTAAAACAGAAAAAAATCTACTGAACTGAAGTGAACCATTCACTTCAGATTAAGAGGAGAAACGACGCGCACCCCCTACGCTCGAGTGCGAAAGCAAACTCATCCGGCGTCAGCTACGCCGTAGCCGGCTGCACGCTGACAAGCATAAATCTGCCTTAAGGCTATATCACAACACCACGCAGCCTAGTTTACCGGCATCAAACCAGTTAATGAAAACACAACAGATTTTTTTATTTTATTTTGCAGTTTGTTAAGAAATCAATTCAGAAGAGCTTAGCCATTAAAAACAGTACATGGGTTTTAAGTCGTCGTACTCAATGTTTGGTGGTTAACTGGTTTGTACTGAAAATAACGCTGGAATGTGGTGCTGCAGAAAACTGTCTGAGGGGGGACCTTATTCACTGCTGCACCACTAAACATGCAGCAAAGCAGCTGTGTTATAAGAGATGTTGAGTGGCATAAAAGGATGGAGGAAGTTTAAAAAGTGAAGCTGTAGCAGATGTTAAAATTGAAGATGATGACAGAAAAAAAGCTGCCTGGAGATACTTTGGTTGTAAAAGGTCGGACGTGGAACAAATTACTAGTTACAGAAAATGCTGTTGAGGTTACGTTGTTACCAGAAGCAGCAACATGAGCAAACACATTTTTGGAAAACCAAGAATATCTGAAACTTGAGAAACTAATTTACGCTTTTTAATTATCTTTAATTACCCCACCACACATGCACACATCCATGGATTGTTGTATGGAAGATTGTACCTGGAGTTGTTTTCTCCAGTGTGTACCAGCGGTAGAAAGCCCTCTTCTTCTGCTCGCTCAGGTCGGAGCCGTGCTGCAGCAGCCAATGGGAGATCCGGCTCTGGCTGATGCCTGAAAAGCAGCCAGACATGGAAATGAACGGGTCTGAATCGATCCACAGACGGAAGAACTGAAGACGCAAAGAGGAGAATATTAGTTGGGGAAAAGGGCTTTCTTTCCTCGCAGCTATGAAGCTATGAAGCACCACAGACTGTCCAGGAGTTGGCGGATGCTTTAGTCCAGGTCTGGGAGGAGATCCCTCAGGAGACCATCCGCCTCCTCATCAGGAGCATGTCCAGGCGTTGTAGGGAGGTCATGCAGGCACGTGGAGGCCACACACACTACTGAGCCTCATTTTGACTTGTTTTAAGGACATAACATCAAAGTTGGATCAGCCTGTAGTGTGTTTTTCCACTTTCATTTAGAGTGTGACTCCTAATCCAGACCTCCATGGTTAATAAATTAGATTTGCATTGATTTTGTGTGATATTGTTGTCAGCACATTGTGTACACTATGTAAAGAACAAAGTGTTTAATAAGAATAGTTCATTCATTCAGATGTAGGATGTTATTTTAGTGTTCCCTTTATTTTTTTTAGCAGTGTATATTTGCTCAATGTTCACTGGCAGCTAGTAAGAACTTACAGCACTTGCAAGGAAATGAATGACAACTGACTCTCCTACAAAAGGTGGTGCATTATATTTATGTACTGGACAATTGGCATTCATTTTGAGGCAGAACATGGAGGACGTTGGAAAACGTCTTTGGTTTTACAAAAAGGACCAATTTATTTATTCTCAGCTGACTTAAAATATGATGTGGTTACACCTCTTGTGATTGGCTGCTGACAACTTTACCACAAAGCAGGTTTATCACATCCAGGACGTCCACTGATTTCATTTAGTTTTGAAAACATTCTATAATAGAATATGATTTATTACACAGACATAATGTGAAGGAATTTACTAAGTTTAATACGCTGCACACTCATTTGCTTCAAAACTAATTAATTGTTCCAGGGGTGGAGCTTTTAGATTTTGAGCTCTCATCATGAAACCCAATCTGCTCTGGGGCAAGTTGCCATGGTGACACACCCCGGTAAAAACTGAGCCAGCTTCGTGCGAAAGAAACTTCAGCTGAACCTGAAGTTGTCTCATTAAGCCACTGATCCCGCTTCCCAGTGCAGGCTCCAGGTCAGCCAAACAGTCACAGAAGTAGAGCTTATTTGGTGTCTGGTTGTGCCAACTGCACCAACATTCGCCACCAAGAGTGGGAGCATAAGGACAGTGAACAGAACAATGAAAAATGGATGTGCATCAGAGGAAAAGCTCTTCCTGATATTTATGGGAAAATAACGTGACTACAACACATTTGCGTATAATGATCATTTGTGTGTTTGTGTGCGCTACTAACCTGTCACCTGTGCCACCACCGCCTGAGAAATCCTCCTGTTCCCCAGGAAAGCTTTGATCTCTTCTTTCACCAGGCTGCTGTCCCTTCTGCAAACACAAAAAACACAGAAACACAACACTTAGACTGTCAGCAACTAAAAAAATAAACATCTGAGAAACAGCAACATCCACGTGGTAAAAAATAAAAATATATGCAGGGAATGTAGGAAGTGTGAACAAATGGTGCATCTGCAGAGATTTGCTCGTGTTAAGGTGCAAGCTGCCGTCTCATCCCAGCTTTTGAAATGCTGAACTCATTTACATTAGATGATTTGTTTCTTATGCTGCACAATAACCGACTCCCTCTTTTCTGTGTTGCATTAATTTGTAGGAAAACTAGAACAACCCCCTCTGCCTTTTAATTCTGGGTTGCATTTGAACAGCAGGACCATGTTTTGTTCTTTTTCCATGGCTCCCTCATAATCAGCGCAGCATTTCATAAGAACACAAAGGCGGCGGCTCCATGAGCGGAGCCACAATCGAGCTGATCTATATTTTCTGAAAACGCATTTAAGGGGCATGTTTTCACAATCTTCGCCCCGTGGGAGAGAAAAAATAAATAAAAACGTGCACAGACTTGCAGGAATGGAGGATGAACAGTCACAGAGTACGCACCGTGCTTTCTGGCGGTAAGCCCAGTCCCCTCCCTTGTACATACATAAATATATACACACACACAAACACACACCAACAAGCTTATGACTTTCTTGGCCCAATTTCTCTCTGGTACAGACTGTGTCCACTTTTTAGTGCATTTATCTACAATGAAAGGTATATAGTTTCCTCCTCAACAGCAGTTAAACACTGCTCAAACCGTACAATCACAGCAGCCTCTGAGCCAGACTCAAAATGCAGATCACTTCAAAGTCCCAAGCGCTCTGCTGGCATATTTCTGAGATGAAAATGCGTCACGACTTCTTGACATCCGGCATCAATATCCTCCACATCAGCCTCTTGCGGCGCAGCTAAAATTAGAGCTCGAAAACGCTGCTTGTATTGACACCAGCAAATCAATGTAGCACAAGCTGCTGTACAAGACTGAGGAGGAGTGGAGGGGGGGATGCGCTGGATGCCAACTCAAAGGCCGAACCCCTGCAGAGAAGGAAATGTGCTCTTTAAAGAGAGGAATTGGAAGGGCACTGTGGGATTGTTGACAAGCTAAAACCTCACACACATCTGCAGAGTGTGATGCGGAGAGGACGAGGGCTTCTGAACGTTACTTAACTTTTGGAGCCGTCTAAAGATGATGTGTAATCCAGCGCAGAGGACAGCTGAAACTGAGCCCTAAACGCCTGTTGTCACGCCGACTGTTCATACAGGGCAGCTGGAGGAGACGGCTAATGTGTGAAGAGCTGCAAAGAAGGGAGGAAATGGCTACCACATGCTGTATGATAGGTTACGAACACTTAACCTGTCAGAGCGATAGGTCTGATTGGATGTGGCTAAATGTATTTACATGTATTGTTTCCAGCTAGGTGCAGGATAAAGGATCATCTTCCTTCCTGGAAAATGTCACGAATCCTGAGGACTTTTCCAACACTTCTCAGACCATCCTCACATGCAACATTGGATGTTAAAACACACAATCAAAACAAGAAGGGCTTGCTTAGGTCAATATCTCTTTGCAGAGCTGCTTTATTTAACCTTTTCCTCATGAGGTCTATTTTGCCTGCCTGCAGTCCGAAATGACACAGAAAAAACATCTTGGCCTCAAAAGAAAGCCGAGACATGCTACAAAAATGTCAGAATGAAGATATGTTGTAGTAACCAAAAATGTAAACGTAATCATTTAGCTCATTTTAAATGTAATGAAGCAAATTATATGCTACTGATTGGTTATTTTCCTACCATGAAAAGAACTTTAAAAATGTAATAACTGTAAAAAATGTACTAATAAATAATAGGACTGCATTTCTCAGAATTATAGGCTTTTTCTTAGCCGTTTAAAAATAGATATATTATTATCATCAAGTTATTACGTTATCGTCTTTATTACATTTAAAATGGCTGAAATGATTATGTTATTGGCTGATACATATGTTACTGTGTCAGAGTCAATTCACCTGGAATGCAGTAGAAAAAGTAAAAGAAAACTACATGACTTTTAGTGGAAACCAGAGGATAGCAGCCCAGTTCATCTAGGAATGAGTCAAGGAATGTCTGGTGAGGAAATGTGCAAAAGCAGAAGATAAAAAAGTGAACCTGAGCAGTTCACCAGATGTTTTTACAGAGGTGTTACACAGGTAAATATGTAAGGACTCAATAAGCCGTTTTTGATGATGACACCTCAATCAATTGTCGGTAAGAAGAATAGAAGAACAGCTCTTAAATTCACCTTAGAAACTCCACGAGGATCCAGAGAGAAGTAAAACCTGCAGTAGTATATGACAGGAAGAGTAAATACTTCCCTATAAAACATCCTTTATCGTCATGGAAACTACCAGGACCGTCATAATTCATGTAAAAAACAAAAAGGCAGAGTCGTAGGAGAACAGAGTTTCTGAACTGTAATTAAACTTTCAATCAGAAACAAGCAAAAGTAGACATGATAAATGATTTCTTGTGGCCTGTGCTGTTCTCATGTTTGTTATATTGCCATATTATTGCTTGGGGTTTAAACTGTTTCATTTGGATGCCGATGCTTGGTGGAGTCATTCAGCTGAGTTTCTACCAGTCATTTTAGCACGCTTCATGTTAGCAGTGCTGCTTTCCTAGCGCGTGTGAACATCCTCTCTTCTGCATTTAACGTGTATGTAGCATGTTAAAGGTTAAGTCTCAGAAACCTTAGAAAGAACTAAAAACTGGTTTCACTAATGTTTAATCAGCGCTCATGCTTAAAAGGTGCTTACTGTATGTGTCTGTAGTTAAGCTGTGTTTCTGTCTAACTTCATGTCAGGACAACATGACCCACACTGGCTCCACAGGAAGTCGGCTGCTATGCCTGGATGAAAACAGGTCGTAAGTTAAACTCCAACAACTTTGGTTAATGGATCTAGCAGAAGGTTTGCCATGACTTTGCTTGCCAGACCACTTCCAGATGACAAAGAAGTCTTGCAGGGTCACCATCACCAGGTAAAGCTTCCAGTTTAGCCACCACCTCAACACCTGACATGACAAGCATAAACACACTCATCTACCTGGCATTCATCTACAACTGATACTAGATCCAAAACCATCCTGAAGCAGAACCTGCACCTGAAGCCAGGTTTTTTTACTTCCTGCCAGCAAATAAAATGACAAAGCTGAGCCGTGTACATGCAACTCTGAACAAACAGAGCTGCATGGAACAATAGGAGAGAGAAAATAATGATAGATTTTAATGCAGAGCTACTGTATAGAAGCCATCATAAAGCCAGAGACAAACTAAAATTAAATAAAAACAATGAAAAGTGGAAAAGGCCTCCTAGACTTTTTTAAAACCAAAAATTTGAACATTTTAAAATAGGTCGCTACAAACGTGTCATTATGCCTCGCACTGTATTACACACATTCATAACTTACATTCATATTTTTGACAGCTAATCAGAGACGTTGGAGTGAAACGGCTGCAGCCAAACCCTCCAACGAAAGATTATATGCTCCAACTACAGATGCCCCGTCACCATTTTGTTTTGGGTCTGAGTCTGAACAGCTGCCATTCCCAGATGCAAACGATTTAATAGCTTTTCTTTAAAATAAACCTGAAAGAGTGTGTGTGGCTGTGCTGCTAGTGTGGTCCTGTGTGTGTAAACCGAACAGAAAGGGATGAATATGAGACCAACGGGTCTTCACTGGTCATCTGATACGGCAACAATCAAAGTAACCCAGAGACTATGACATGATCATTTGAACGTAGCATGGTTGCTGGTCTGACTCTTTCAGAAACTGCTGATCTACTGGGATTTTCACACACAACCATCTCCAGGGTTTACAGAGAACGGTCTGAAGAAGAGAAAATATCCTGTGGGCAGGAGTTGTCTGGACCAGAATGTCTTGTTGATGTCAGAGGTCAGAGGAGAATGGACAGACTGGTTGGAGATAGTCTGATGAGTCTCCATTTCAGCTCCACATTTAGATGGTGGATCGATGGTTCAAGCTGCTGCGTGTGGTTTAACCAGCACAGCCTACCTGAGTATTGTTGCTGACCATGTCCATCCCTTTATGACCACAGTGTAGCATCTTCTGATGCTGCTTCCAGCAAGATGATGCACCAAGTCACAAAGCTCAGATCATCTCCACATGCTTTTAGAACATGACGATGAGTTCACTGGACTCCCACCAGACCTCAGTTTAATAGAGCATCTTTGGGATGTGGTGGAACGGTAGATTCTCATCCTGGATGCAGCAACTGAGTGATGCTGTCATGTCAATATAAAGCAAAATCTCAGAGGAACGTTTCCTACACCTTGTTAAATCTATGATACCAAGAATTAAATCCAGTCTCTTCCATGTAGGGGGGCTGTGTAGGGGGGACACAACACCCAGCATGGAAGAGGACATACAAGATTTTTGGTCGGAAATATTGAACATGTTCAATACTTTCAATTGTCGGCCACTACCTGTTGCTGGGACAATTTTGCTTTAACACACCTCAGACCAAATGATAATTCTTCTAGGATATATCAAATGATTTTCTTATAAGACTTAAGATAATCGGGCATTTGCCGTCCTTGGTCAGGAAGGGGGGATATCGGGACAAAAACAGCTTAATAATCTTCATGTGTGCCCAGCTTTAGCAGAATAGCTGCTGTTTGACACAAATAAAACTTGAACAGTGGAAATAAATAAACACCACATATCTGTGGTTTCTTCCACAGACCACTGCACACTGACGACTACAGAAAAAAGGTGCTGAAGTAATTCTAAGTTGGTCATGTTACAGTAAAACTATTCATCAAAAGAAAACAGCTTTTCAGTTTTTCTCATCCATCGTCACAATAAGCTGTCGGCCCGATCTGAGTCGTAAACACTTACAAAATTGCAAATAATGCCATTAAATTTCATTTAAAGGTAAATAATGTAACTTAAATGTAATTTAAACCAGTTACTGAACATTTACCTATACTGTCGTACTAAGCTGGTGCTTATACTGTAAGGCTTCGACATACATTTTTCTCCTTTGACAGCAACTTTTTATGTCATGATTTACAGGCTGTAGAGCAGTCCTCCACCATGACACCTTGGTCTTTTCCTCTATACCAAAGAAATCCAAGGGTGACTTAATCTGATTGTTTGGAGGGAATAACTCTTCCTTTGCTGCCTCTTCTGTAACTCACTAAATGAAAAGAAAGCAACGCAAGCAGTAACTCGCCAATGTTGTGCAAGTTTGTTTTCCTTCCGTGCACAACTTGCACTCATCTACCAAAATGATTTAGACACAATCTTTTATGGAAAGTGATGATATTGACGGATCTACGAAAAAATAATTGTGACATTTAATATCAGTTGTGAAATCAAGTAATTGTGACATCCTTAATCAGGACAAGCTGCCATATGTATATCAAAAGAACATAACTGCATTTTCTCAAGCTCATAAGCCAGCAACAAGAAAATAAAAAAATAAAGAAATGGGACAAACTTTAATTCAAAAAGGAAAAATATGTTTTCAAAACACAGAGACAAGAATCTTACACCAGACAAGTTATAATTACCTCCTGTTTGCACACTCCACAACAAGACTTTAACCCCCTTTTAAGAGCCAGCATGGACCAACAACCAAAACTGTGCAGACATCATCTGCTGATGATGCTCATGGGATTCTAAACTGACTGTGGAGATATTTGTTTTTTTACTTATCTTTCTAGGAACAAGAAGACAGAGCTTCAGTAGAGCTCCACTTGCTATTTCCAACAGAAACTCGTATTCTTGACTTTCCATTATGAACATTACAGCCAATAAAGACCCACCAACTCCAGCCTATTAACACTGCAACACTCACTATTCAAAATGAAAATGCATCTGTCAGAGGAAAGGAAAGCCTTCAAGGTTTCTCTAAAAGGCACTTCAGTGTCTTCTTCTGTGGTGCTTCAGGTCCAACGTGAATGAAGGCTTTGAGATAGAGCAGATTTTTTGTTAATGAGAGAAAATTCTATATATTTCTTTTCATTTATGGCCGACCATCTGTACAGTTTTACAGCTCATGTCATCTTCCCTTGTACTCACCTCATCAGCTCTTCCACCTTATCATCAATGTCCAGGTCTTCTTCTGTAGCTTCAAACCCGAACGCCCGTGTTGCCGCAGCGCTGTTCACCGGATACCGCGGAGGAGACAGCTTCCCGTTGGGCGTCGCAGCGAGGCTGTCCCGGCCGTTCTGAGACAGCGCCACCAGCGACACTGGCGATGGAAGGATCGCGGAGGGAGGCGGCGGACCTGGAGGCGGGGAGGTGTCATAGCTGTTGCTGGGAGACGGCGAGAGCCCCCCGGCGCTTGCAAACTGCGTCTGCGTGGCCGTGGAGATTTTGGAGGTTGTGGAAGAAGCGGTGGCGGCGGAGTGATCGCCCGTGCCGCCTTCGCCGCTGTTGTTGCCGTTGCACGACACGGAAGAGGTGGTGTTTGCCGAGGCAGTGGTGTTATTGGCAAACGCTGCGGTAGCGGCGTTGGAGGCAGAGTTGTTGGTGCAGCTGTTTGCCCCGCCTACTCCGTAGGAGGACAAGGAGGAGGAGGAGGAAGAGGTGCGGCGGCCAAACTTGTCGCCATGCTCCCGGTCCAGCCGGTCCAGAGTGTCGAGCGCGTGCAGGATCTCCTGCTTGGTCATGCCAGTGCGACGCAGCCGCTGCAGCAGATCTATCTGCTCGATGGTGAAGCGCGGCTCCTCGCTGAACTCAGACATCCTGCTGCTGGATGAAAGGTGGGGGACGACAGACAGGTTGTTAATAAGAGAAACAAACAGGGAAATTTGGGGGGGTGTCAAGAAATAAATGCAATCCTTAGGAAAGCCAGGAATAAATTAGACAGATGAAGGGATGGTGGAGGCAGAGGAAATGAGAGGATTAAGTAGGCAAGAATGAAAAGAAAGGGAATCAGAATGATGGAGGAGGACGACGCAAAGTCAGGTAGTAAGAAAGAAAAAAAGGCGGGATAGGAGACAATAAAGAGGCAGCAGATAAAAGGAAGACAAAAGCAAGAGAAAGAAGTGTGAAAGAAAGAGGAAGGGAGGGGTAGGGCATAAAAATCAGCTATTTTTGGGAACCAGCAGGCAACACGCGCTCAGTGCCAGAGTCACCTTGACAGCTGATGCTATCTTAAACATCCTGACTGTCGTTCTTTAAGAGCTACTATATAATCCTGCTCTGCACACCACCCACGCCGTATGTTTTTCATAAGCAATTTTCTGTGCTCAACATCGATGCCGCTGGAATCCGACTGCGGCAGATTTTTCCATTTTGTGTGCCAGCCCGACCTATGTTGATATGATAAATGATCTAGAAGGGGTCACTGGCATCTGGAAACAACTGTGTTACTCTAGAAGTAAAATGTCTCTGGTGTGCAATTTGAAGTTATAGTGGATTAAACTCATTTAGAGGTCTGATATTAGGATGAGAGGGACCGTTTAAGACACAGAGGAAAGTCACTTTGGGAGAGCTCTGAAAATACAGTAACTGAGCAGCACTGGTGAATATTAACTAGTCCCTCAAGTCTTCACTTTTAACTCGTAAAAGCAAGCTGCTGAAGCTGTAAATCATTACCAGTCATGGTTAAGACTGCAAAATGTGTCCTATGCTGTGGGGTGGGAGTTTAAACCACAACCATCTGACCAGCAACTTTCACAAGAGCATTATTCTTTTTAGCACCTGTGTCAGTGGTCTGATAGATTTTGCACCATTATTAGAAAGGCACAAGGTGCAAACAAACTAAACTCAATCTCAAATGATTATGCATCCTATTTAAGTATTAACCAAGTTAACAATTCACTTTGACCCAGACTGGTAAAGACACACTGAAAGGAAGTGAATCCTGGGGGAAAGCAAAGATTAAACTACGGTTAAAAGCAAATAAATATAATAAAAGTAATAAGAGAATAATAAACCAGTGATTCCATGTTTAACTCCTTACCATTATATACAGGTTGCATGCATCTGACGCTCCGACAAAACTCGTTTCTTTAACTATTCTTTGAAGGTGTCCCGCTTCCTATAATGACCGCAGCTCGTGGTATCTCTTCCACCATGTGTTTTTGTTTTGCTGACTATGGGGCCCGCAGTGAGAGCGCATATCTGTCGCTGTTTTCAGCGCTGCAGGCGAGCCGCTGGTGATGCCAGCTCTCACGCCCTTTGCCCAAAAGCTAACGTTAGCGAAGGTTTCTGTGGCACGCGAACAAAGAGCGATATAACGTCAACTTGCGACTCCTTAATACGCATGCATTTGTATTATATTCACTGGTACTGTTGCTGTTTTACACTGACAACAGCCCGCTGGCATCACAGAGGACCGCTAACAACTTAACATGAGCTATTTCGGTTGCACTGAGGGCTGAGGAATGATTAGCATAATATGCTAACCATGCCAACGCTAGCCGCCGTCGCTGGCTAGCGAACGTTTGATATTAATAACATCACTTTTAGTATTGTAGACAGTTAAGTACATTACTTACCTCGGTTCAAATCGTCCACTTAACCATTTAAGTTGAGAACTAAAGCAAAGCCCAGCTGTGTCGTTTACTGCAGCCGAACAATAGCGCAATTTAATGACAGTGCCCTGCGCGACCCTTTTTCAAGGATTTCTAATCAGAGGCGAATTATTTGCCTCTCTGCTTTGTCTGTCTGACAACAGCCATATTGACAACTAACACCTCCGAGCAGCTCAGAGGGAACTGTAGTTTTACTCCCACAAAGGCCCCTACCGTTCTCCACCGTAAAAACTACAAGTCCCTGCAATAAGAGCGAGGGAGCTGACGGCTTGCTGATCCACAGCTGTCACAAAAAAAGGATGCAGTTTTTAATGTGGCCACAGCGGCTGTCCTTAATCCAGCAGTTGCGGCTGCCCCCCGGGATCTGTCATCTCACCAACCTGCTAATTTAAGCCCTCTAACTGCAAACAAGTAATAAATTGCATTGACTAATTAATTATAGTGTGAGAACAAGATGGGGTCTATTTTTTACCTCGTTTTTTAAAAGTCCTAAAATCAGGGATGTCCTTAGGTTTTAGATGTTTCCCTGCTCCAACACACCTCCGTCACTCTCCTCACAGGCTTGTTATCAAGTTAACAAAGCCTGTCAATGACCCATGCTGAAGCAAGAAAAATCTAACACCTCCAGGACAGTAAATCCTTGACATCCCTGCTTTAAATGAACTAGAAAAGATCAGATATAACGTTGGTGTCAGTAATCAGCCCAAGAAGAAGGATTAGCAGAGTTAAATAGCTTTGGTGAAAACACACAACAGAAGTATGTGGTTTAACCTTAAGTTGCAAAAAGAAAAATAGAGACTGTTGACTTGATCCTATTTTAAACATTTCCTGCCATATAAAACTGATTAACTTTGGTTCATCTAAACATTTAAAACAGATTAAAAGTTTTTCAATTGACTATGTGAGTTGTACCCATTGAATAGTTGCTAAATAATCAAACAAATACAGAATAAAAAAGCCTGCAATCCCACAGACATAACCAAGCTTAAATACAAGACTAAGATTTAGTTACAATCCTTGTAATGTTTTCACATTTTTAGCTCTAAATATTTAAGATGTGCATGGTCCAGGCTGTTTACTCAGCTGCTTTAGGAGTAAGAAGGTTGCAATAAAGAGAATTTTAAAGAGGTTTAATACTGAAGGGAAAATCGATCCAGGTGGCTAACTTAGTATGCACATCAATTACACATTTGGATATAAAAACAAAGACTATTTAAGTTAATCATTATTTTTTCCTTCTTTTTTGTGCTGAGCTGTTCCTGCTTCATTTTGGTCTGCACCTGCTTTGCATCTGCAGAATTGCTGCAATTACACTCCACATAATATCCTCTTCTGCACCCTTTAGGTAACACAAACTCTTACTCCACATGCCAAATTCACCATTATGACTATACAAATAATAGAAAAAAAGCATGATTTGAAACTAACAACAACCAAATTGAAAGAACAGTAGAGTTTTTGAGCTAAAGTCCTGCAGATGATAATATGATAATGCAGAGATTGAAGTGGTGTTTGTGTTGGGAGAATCAGAAGAGGACATCAGGAATACCAAGTGCTCTGCTAAAGTGCTCCTGAATGGGTGAGATAAACCTAATTCATCACAGTTTAAGTTGTTTGATTCAACGTGAAACATTTGTGTTGCATATTGGTTTACAATTAATGTTAATAATGTTACAGCAGCTGTCCAGGACTTCACATTCATGAATAATGCATAATTGACTCTAAGTGCTCACATAAGGAGCTTGTGGTACCATATTTTTAGTAAAACCCTAAAACCTATATGATGCACTATATTGATCCCTAGGGATATAAAGATTCACAGGTTTTGTAAAAGGGTGTGAATGTGTGAGGTTTTCCATACAGTCTGGAAGTTGTACTGCCCCCATGTGACAGCTATAGAAAACATGGATCATCAGCATTTGTCATTGTCTGAGACACTTTGTGTCATTGGGACTTAAAAGATTAAAGTTATTTTTTACTTCAATATTAGAATTTTT
Source organism: Rhadinocentrus ornatus (assembly GCA_037177495.1). NCBI lineage: Eukaryota > Metazoa > Chordata > Actinopteri > Atheriniformes > Melanotaeniidae > Rhadinocentrus > Rhadinocentrus ornatus. Next base: position 4,250,809 of record JBAMHW010000025.1, on the reverse strand, counting down.
TAACATACACTTTAAACATTAGTGAATTTTTGTAAGTTTTTTGTTTTTGTTACTTTTTTTCTTTTCTTTTTTTTTCCAGACAAACCAGCAAACTAAATATTACTTTCATGTACTGGTTCCAAATAAATAAATAAACAACAAGTTTAAAAGCTCCAACTTAATTGTTTCCATTGGGAGGAAAAAAAAGTATTTTCCATTTAATTTCTTAATAATTCAAATGTTTTTCTTTTGGTTTTTTTTTTTTAAACAAAAAAGATTAAAAAAGTTTTTAAAAAAATTGTCAAATGAGAATAAAATAAAATGGACAACAATCCATTTAGAATAAATAGTGTATTTTTTTTATTTAATTTAATATGTTTTTTTAAACGAATTATGTATTTTAATAAAGTAAAATAAAATATATACATTTTTAAATAAATTTAAATAGGGTCAAACAAGAGTAACTACAGAATAAACAACAACATGACAATTTCAATTAGAGGATTAAAAAAAGTCATTTTTAATTTAATTCAATTTTTTCTTTTATTTAATCTAATAACTTAAAAAACACATTAATTAGACTATGCGGTACAGAAAATTGATGGATGAATAAAATAAAATAAAATAAAATAAAATAAAATAAAATAAAATAAAATAAAATAAAATAAAATAAAATAAAATA
>JBAMHW010000025.1:4187686-4207665 GCA_037177495.1 Rhadinocentrus ornatus | reverse complement strand
TAGAGCAGCTTTGGGATGTGGTGGAACGGGAGATTCTCATCATGGATGCAGCAGCTGTGTGATGCTGTCATGGTGATGTGGAGCAAAACCTCTGAGGAAGGTTTCCAAGATCTTGTTGAATCTATGACACCAAGAATTAAGTCAGCTCTGAAGGAAAAATCGGTTCAACCTGGTACTAGTAACGTGGATCTGTGGCTGGTGAGTGTAGTTCACATACTTTTTAAATAGTCTATTTTTAATGAATGTTAATAAGAGCCCAAAGGTAAAGCGGACACTGTTCTTTTCTTTTTGTACAGAAAAGTCAGATCTTGCTTAATGCTATGGTTAGGCATTAATGTAAAATTTAGATTTTGAAGTCGGAATGTCACATTTATGATCAACCTTTAGTTTCAGAAGACTTAAGAACAGTAGAAATAGACGTGGTCAGCGCAGTCAGAAATGCTTCTCTTCAAGTGAAGGCTTGCAGAGCAGTTCTACTGAGAGATGCAGTCTGACAGTTTGAGCTCAGCCTGTTGTAATGCTGTGTGACAGAACCATCACTTCAGTGTAACTTACCCTCGATTGGAGAAATCTTTAGGGCATTAATTTCCAGCTTCATTCTGCCCCCTCTAATTCCCACACATTTTCTTTTTGTCTTTGTTAATTAGAGCAAACAGCCTGTGAGTCAGCACATTTTATGAATGCAGCAACCAAATCAAGTCATTATCAATTTGCTTGCTGCTACGCGTTGTTTCTCCATAGGCCCGTTAATTGGCCCAATAAGGTTTGTCTTAGCTGAAGTCTGTGACGGAACTCTAATATATTAGATATGGTGTGAAATTGTGCAGTGGGGTGCAGGCCTGGCAAGGATAAGACTGGAGCTCGCCAGAAAACAGCAAGTTTATGAGACACTTGACTTGCTTTCTGTGGTAGAAACATGTGGCTCAAAGTTTTTGTGTGGTTTGTGTTTGTGTGTGCATGTTTAAAATTTCAGTGGAGTAATTTCAGTCACGCATTTGTGAAAAGTATTTAACTTTTGTTTCTCTGGACATTGGTAAAACCCCTAATAACTAATTTCTGTTCTGTAAAACTAACATTGTAAAATAAATTTCCACAATAAAATTACATTATGCCTTAAAATGGCTTTGATGCAGCCTCACACCTTTGCTTGATTTAGTATTTGGTAATCCATGATTACACAGCCAGTTATGTGTTGTAGAAATAGGAGATAATTCTTATTTCAGAGCACCAGACCTCCGAGTTTACAGGATTTCTTCCTACATTAGTTTGATCTGAAACCCAACAAAGAAATTTGAAATTGTGAAAGTGACAATATCCAGACTTCCTCCACAAATTCTGTCCCAAAATGTGTGAAATTGTTTGCAGATTGTTGTAGGAAAAAGAAATAAGTCAAGAGTAACAGACTCAATAACCTTCATGTACTTTTGTGTCAGTGCACTTACAATCAAACATTTATAAGGAAGAATTGTTGGACTAGCATATTTAGAATAACCCTAACCCAGGCTTGCATGGCGTAGGCATTTTAATACTTACAGTAAGTTGTGCTTTTTTCCAAGAGAGAAATGTTGCAGATGTTCACAAGTCCTTTTTTGCAAGTACAAGTCAAGTCTCAAGTCCTTGACCGGAAGTCCAAGTGAAGTCACGACTCTTTGACCCCAAGTCCAAGTCAGGGCTCAAGTTGCAAGTCACTTTTAGTCGTAATGCGTAATCCGTCATGCAACGCCTGCCATCTGGTCTGCTTAGAAGACTGCATTATAATATCTAAGGAATTAAAATCCGTACTCAAACTTTATCTACCAGCATTTATTAACATCACTGATCTGTAGCTTAAACTGACAAATGCTCTGTCCCTCTCCTCTGGACAATTTCTTTGCTGAACTGAATTCATCTGGACCCAAAGAGAAATTTAAAATACTAATACTGCAGTTCAAAGCATTTCTTCCTGAATGTAGACAGCAGGGCCAATATGCTGCACTCAAGCGGCAACCTCCTGCGATAAAATGTAAAGCCTATTCGGAAGTGCAAAAAATTGCAGTTCACCCCTCATCCACTAGGGGCTGGCTCCAAAACAGAATCAATCCCCATAAAGTCCCATGTTAAAAAGACCAACTTCACTGCAGAAATAAACATGTTTAAAGCCTGGTACAAAAATTCATTTTAGGATTAATAGGTCAACTTTACCTTCGTGACAACAGTGAGAAAAGGTGAATTTCTTTGTAACTCATCCATTTACGTGATATTTAATCTTGGAATTTGTCATAATTAGGGGCGTGTCCTTTTGATTGACAGGTATCTAATATTCACGGCAAGAAGGGAGAGTTTGCATAACCGAGGTTGTTGGCTGGCTAACAGTGCGCCTTTGCTTTAGCCCACCTACCTTTGTTAGCTGGTTAGCTACCGTTAGGTCTGGGTTAACTCGGTTAGCTCTTAGCACAGTCAGTCAGCTCCACCTCTTTGCCCATTTTTGTATTTTCCGGGAATGACGACACATGTGACGCTGTCAAGATGGCAATGGTGGGAACCGCCAATGAGCTTCAATTCAGCTCTTTACCTACGAGTGACGTCACGGAGGCTCCGTCATTCTTTTATATACTGTCTATTGGGCTCAACACACGGGAGGCGACCAACGACAGCGACAGGCGAAACGACAGCGACGGAAGCAGTGACACTTATCTCATTCTCCGATCGCTTTTCCCCAAGAAATGTGATTGGTTATGATACTGAAGGGAATTTAGACATTTTCAAAGCAGTCCGTGACAGACAAGGCGTTAAGGATGAATTCAGAAGATTTTGCTCAAATCGAAATCTTGCTGTTGACTCTACTGCACAAAGAAAGACAACCCTTGGTTCATCCTTTTTTACAAACAAGGAAATAGTGTGGTGATAATCATCATTTGATGGCGGACCTCAAGGCTGATCCAAATAAATTCAGAACCTACGTCCGCCACTGCCTTTTTTTTACATCTCTATAATCTTCGCGTGAAGCATCGTAAAGTATGTGAAAGTCGGGTACAGCTAAAATGATCTGTTCCTCCGTGTTAAAAGTGTTTGTAGACCGTCTAGCCTTCTCTCAGGGGATTGGTCAGTCTATGAAGCCCCTCAATGATTAGTTGTACTGCCATGCGATTGCGACAAAAATGGAACATGTTTCTTTTTTCTTTCGCGTCGCAAGCCCCTTGTGCACATCTAAGTGAAGAGCGAAACATTTTTACATGCACGACTGTCGCCTGTCGCTTGGCTGGAGGAGGGCAGCGATTTTCGCCTTATCACGCAGGTTCCATAGAAAATGAATGGAGAAGGAGCGACGTCGCCTCCCGTGTGTCGAGACAATATGGCTGCACTTTACCAGCTGTCCTGCAGGTTTTAGATATTTCCCTGCAGCAGCATACCTGGGGCCTGTTCCAGGAGCAGGTTATGTCAAAACTTTAAGTATGTTAACCCTGAGTTGAAGGAAATTCTGTTCTCCGTTACAGTTACCATGCCTGTTACCATGGAAACTGACCCCATAAAGTAAACCTCCTTGCTGGCAGGTTCACCATAAAGAAATACTGAGTTTCTACCTGCCTCCTCCCACCTGAATGAGCGGTCAGACATGGGTTGTCTGTACCAATGCGATTCTAGAGATTTAGAAGATTAATTAAATACAACATATTTTTTTGTAAAATATATTTTTCAAATCTCAAACATTTGTAATAAACTTTCCTCATCTTATCAAACGGTGCTGTTTTGCAGTCACTCGGGTTTTGACACACAGCGTGTACTGCGGGCGCGTCTGTGTGACGCGGCATCTGTCTCAAATCACGTGTCCGAATCGAGTCTCAGGTCTTTTGAGTGAGAGTCCAAGTCAAGTCTCAAGTCACTGGAAATGCAACTAAAGTGTGACTCGAATCCGAGTCTCAGACTCGTGTCCCCATCTTTGCCTGGCACTTTATGAATGAAATATAAGCAGGCCAGTGTGGAAAATATTAACAAGGACAGGTTTGGCAGATGGTTTTGTATTCAGAGATGCAGATGTGTTTCTGTCCAAGGCTCCTGGAAGTGTCATAAGTGCTCTGTATATCCAGTGTGGAAGTAATTTATGCAGCATCTAACCTGGATATATACACCCAATGTCTACAGTAAGTCTACAGTACAATAAAGAAAAAAACTCATGATGTTTTTGCACAGCTGCACTCAGTAATGATGAGTGTGTTGCTTTACCTTGGAAGCGTGGTAACACTGTGCCAAGTGCAGCCACAATGCAGGACCTGTTTCATGGTCCCAAACCTGCTATATCATCTGTTAAAAACACCCTAATTTCAAGTTTTGTTTCACTAAACCTAACATGATACTTCACAGAGCTTGGATCATCACCAATCCCTAAGCTACAGATATCACTGGGGCACATCTTGCCCTCCCATTAGTATGACATTTGGGGCCCATTGACCCAAAGCATGATGTAATACCATAAGCCTGTCACAAATAATTTCCCCTCATTTTTAATGACTCTGAGAATAATGCCAGACCGAGACTGGGCCTCCGTCATTTGCGGGGCGTGATTTTTTTTTTTTCCTCCCGCATATGTTTTTATAACGTTTTCACACTGTTATTTTAATATTTATAAACATGAAGGGGCAGCTAATAAAGTCCTGACCAGCTGAAAAAAACTGGACGACTTTCCACTCATTTTCATGTTTTTTTAGCATTACAGCTCCTCTCTGCCGCGCTGCTTTCCGGTGCCAAAAAGCTGCTCCCACCATTTGAGTCATAATACTAACAAGTTGTTTTCTCACATAGGAAAGTAAGGGGAGGGGGCCCTTAGTTCATCTACATGCCTGGCACAGATAAACTTACCCTCATGAGTCCACGGCCATGTCTGCTCTGCATGTGGTGGCATGGGGCCGAGAAATATTAAAACAAACACGCACACACACCTGTGCATGCCTGCACATCCTCGCAAACGTGCCTTGACTAATACACACACACACAGACACCTGTAGGCTCTATCTTCTTCTTGTACTGTATCGATTTACCTTGATGTAGAGTTTGTTTTGGTGGTTGAGGCTCAGTGGCTGCAGCGGGGGTCTGATGTTGTGTAAAGTGGACGAGCTGTCAAGTGGAGAAAAGGGCACCGGCTTTGTTTCACTACAGGATGTTTATTATTTTAAGGTGGCACCTTTTTGATGATCATAAGGATTTCATACAGTGATGTTTAAGGAAGGAGAAAACTGCTCCCACCGCTATTTATCTTGTATTTTTCGCCCTCATTTACTGCTCTAGATTTGTTGTATCAGAGTGAACAATTTGTGTGTGTGTGCATGCTTTGAAAGAGGCGGTCGGACAGGCTTGTTTCTTGGCTTCATTTGTCAAAGTGTACATTTATCATGGAGCCCACTGGTGTCAAACCTGCTGCTTTCCCACCATGGCTCTATTACACTATGCTGGTACTTAAATAGACACTCAACACCTGACCTGACACATACAGTTGGTCTTATACAGACAAAGAATGCACACACACATATACAGTATTTGTACATGATGCAAAGCTCTACTTAATGCACGATCTCCACACTAAAAGATCTGATCCAGAAGATAAACGGATCAAAGGAAGTGATCTCAGTCTAACAAGATGCCCTTTTTTTTAAGTATATGTGTTATTATAACTTTTTCACATTTAAAATCTCTTCTCTTACTTTCTTTAGTTTTCCCTCCCACGCTTTGCTTAGGGAAAGATTTAGCAAACTGCTTTCAGGCCCTAATGTGCCGCAGACTTGTTTGTATTCTGTCCCTGCACTTTGTTGCAGTAATGAAACTGAGCTAGAACCATGAACTCTGGACAGCAGCCACTCCTCAGTCTAAAGAGCTGGACTTGAGCTGTCCCGAGCAGCCTTGACTCTGCTTAAACATCCTTGGGCGACGGCTTGCCCCAGTAGACCTGTAAGAAGATCATGTGTCTCGTCAGCCTGTTACTGAGGGCGGCTGAGCTTCTTTCTCTTGTTACCCAAATGTTTGAGCTGTTTAGTCTAATTCACTTATTGCCAATTTTTAAATTTCCAATTATTGTGGTTTCTTATCTGACAGCAGGAAGGGGAAAACAGAAAGAAAGTTGTTTGAGTTGAACTGAACCGAGTTGAAAAATAATTTAATAATCCTGGTTGGAAATTAAACTGTTGCATTTCATTAATCACATAATGGAAGAATAAAAATCATTTTCTCGTCCTTCATATCTTCTCCCATGCTGGGTGTTGTGTTTTCCGGTTGATGCTATGTTTCTTCTTTGTTTTTTGCCTGTTGTTGCTATGGTTCTTCCTCTACGTTTTTGTTAGATGACGTTTGGTAACGTGAGATGTCCGGCTCGGAGGACTAGATTATAGATGAGTTGCGGGACAGCATCGTTATGTGTGTGTTGTTCTGTGATGAGATTATCGGAGCACACCACACAGTATGATTAAAACAGTTTACTGCCTGATTTTTTATCTTTACGTGCGAGGTCTCGACCAGATAAAAAATCTCATATGATTAAAAAAATATTTATTGTACAAATTTTATTGTGTACCAGGCCTAACTTGTTCAAATTCTGCATTAGCTACGGTTAGCCTTCTGTGCTAAAAGCGTTAGCTGACTTGGGCAAACCAGTTTCTAGCGGCTGGATAGCTCAGTTAGGGTATCCGTCTCCTATTCAGGATAAAAAAGGTTGCTTAAGTTTTGCACTTACACTCTATTCAAACTGTTTGATTTTAATTAATTTACTTTGCAACTGTAAGTTTATTACAGTAGTTTCTTTTTTACAAAAATGAAGAAAGACAAATTTACTGAGTGTTGGACAGAAGGTATGAGAGAAATGAACATTGCATATTAAACGTGCAAGTGTGTGCTTGTGTGCAAGAAGAGTGGAGAAAGCAGCTGCAGAGGCCCTGGTTCCCACCTCTCTGGCGCACACCTCTCCACAGGGAGCAGGAAAGGCTCCAAGTGCCCAAAGATCACCACCCCCAGAAACAGACAACCCATCTCTTTTATTCCTTCTCGCACACACAAACATGCATACATACCCTTGATTACATGCATGCATGCAGTACACGGTTGCCACTTACTTCTCTTCTGTGGTACATCCTCTCTACTGTAGTATTGATCTTTTCAGATAAATTTTAGTCAACACTCTGAAAAGGTATATGTCATTAAGATAATATAGCTCTGGCACACTGTTTTCAACATGCATACAAAATGGGAATGTGAAGCCAAAAGCTCTTTCAGTTTTACCCAGCTCTGTACCCCCTCAGCCCCCACAGGGCCCTCTGAGAGCCCCATTGTCCTTTAGTGAGATGACACAGGATGAAGTCACTCTGTTTTCCTTGGCACCGGTATCTTTCTTTCAACCACTATGTTGATTTGCCAAGGCCCATGTTCTCACAGCAGAGCGTTTTGCCCACCGCTCTGAGAGGGACAAGGCCATAAGAACTACAGTGGCCTTCATTGCATTGCATTTCACAGTCTAATTTTTTTAAATGATTATTTATGTATATTTATCTTTTTCATTAATTCATTAATTCATTCATTCATTCAATAATTCATTTTCTGATATACTGTATTTATTGGCTGTTTCTTTGTCAATCACTTTCAATGCAAGGCTATAATTTCAAGCGTTGTCTGTGGTAATACACACCACCAGGTTCCAGTAGCTATTGTTTGTCTCAGACCAGCAGCAGCTGTGTTCTGGAATAAATGAGACTGGAGACATTTTGTTTTCACTTTGAAATCCGGGTCATGTTCGGCTCTATGGTGCGGCTTGACCACAGGTCCGTAGCGGTGGCGAAACATTGGACTGTAGCCCCGTCCTTCACAACACCCTCATGACCCTCATCATACAGGGCAGAGAGAGACACGCGATTAAAATAGTGACGAGATGGCAGTGATGCCGTTTGTTGATGAGTTTCTTAAATCCCGGGTTGTTCACTGTGTTAACTGAGCGCTGGTCTTTGGCAAGAAAACAAGTTATGTTTGTTTACAATGTTTGTTTATCTCTCTGTCTCTGGGAGCTGGTGGATTATTTAGTCACGACTCACAAAAATTGAACATTTTTCTATTTCCTTGTGTCACATCGTAAGTCCTCGTGTCGCGTCTACATAAATGAGCGCAACATTTCACATGCACGAATGTCGCCTGTCGCTCGGCTGGAGGAGGGCAGCGATTTTCGACTCATCGCGCAAGACCCATAGAAAATTAATAGAGAAGGAGCAACATCGCCTCTTGTGTATCCAGCCCACAACTTGAGAGGTGTTTGCATCTGGAGTTGAATTAAACCAAAGCGGCTGGGACTGTGGGAGGAGTCTGCAACAGTGGGAGGGGTCAGCAACAGTGGGAGGAGTCTGCAGCAGAGCGCAGCGCTGCAAGCCAGTGGTTCTCGATTTACAACTGAAAACAGCACAAGAGTAAACTGCGAAGGAGCAAAATAATCGGACCATTTCGTTTTTATGATCGTTGATAACCTAGATCGTAATTGTGATTAAAATTCGATTTATCGCACAACCCTACTAGGAACGCATGGCAGCCATGATATGTACCCAGATGCGTCCCTAACAGCAAGTATATCCCAGTCCTAAGTTTTATACATGTAACATTCAGGCTGAATACACAGGATGTCAATATCCTCAACCTTAAAATATGCTCCACTAAATTATGTATTCGTGAACTCATTACAGTGGAATATGACAAAATAATGAAAATAAGTGCTATGAGTGAGAACGTTGGGTTACTTGCGGAACCCCGGTTCTTTGAGTAACATGAGTAAGATGTCTCACCAGACAGCCTTTCCTGCTGGACGAAGCGAAAAGAGGTGCCTATCTTGAATGGTGCTGCGTTGTAGCACAGGCTACTTAAAGGTAGGGTGACGTGAGCATCACGATCACCAGCCAATCAACATTGGCGTAATGAGAAGAGTACTTCTGAGAAATACGCAGAGGGGCGTGTCCCATAGTGAGACATCTCACTGATGCTACTCTGAGAAGCAGGGTTACACAAGCAACCTAAAGTTTTCAAGCACTGTTTGTGATGCAATAGGCTACAAAGCTCCGTGCTGTTGCAGACTGATACCACTAGAGTGCCAGTCCATGACCACTTGCTTTTAAATAAGTCAAACCTACAGAGATAGACTTGGATGCCATCAGCACCAAAACTATAAGGTAGGTACTAGAAATGTCTTGTGGTAACCCTGTTAGATATTCTTGTGTTACCAAAAAGATATATTAATTGTGTTGAAAACTCAATGAAGAAGATTTAAAACACTATTCTAAATAATTTTCCATCCTTCCATCTCAGTTTCACAGTGTCTCGCCCCCACATCTGGTTTTCTCCCAGTATTCCTGCCTGCCAAAAGGTCCATGGCAGCAAGATGTTATCTCACACCTCCAATATTTTCAACCGCACAATAAATCAAGTCAGGTCAACCTTCCTTCAGAGGCTTCCAGAGAAATTTGACACACGGATGTGATCTTTCAAGTTTTATCACACTTTTCCTATCGAGCCTTTGTGTCAGATATTTTATGTTTCAGGAGATATTCTTGTTTATTGCCCTAAATTCCCTTAATTGATCGAGTTTGTAACATTTATAAAATATTGTTTAATCACATACAAGAGTAGATTTCATTCACACAGAGCTGCCAATTTAAGCTTTGCTTGGAAACAAAACTAAATAAAGTTTACTGTTTATTTAGTCTGTTCATTATGTATACATAAACTGAGTTAATATATTTTAATTAGAAACCTTTTCATGTCTCTTTCTGGTAATGTTCGTTATCATTTTCTCTTCCACCGTTAGCATCTTTGCTGTTACCCAACTACCCTGTCTGAAACCAGTCACAATGCTGACGTGAACTCTACACTGCCCTCTAGGGGATGTATTGTTTAACAAGCATGCCCATGTAAAACAAAAATGGGAGTAATGAGTGCAGTGACATTTGGCAACATTTGATATGAACACAGCTATTTATGTATAACGTTCTGCTCACTTATTGATCTTTGGCTGCGCCATTACCGTCATTTTAAGCTCTCTGATGTAAAGACTGACAGGAAGTGGCTTCATCATCATTTCCAGGTCAAAATAGAGGTCTTTTAGCAACATAGTGTATTGATAGTGATATTTTTTTATGATGAAAATGTGATACAAATGTGATAGTTTTATCATGGATCACTCATTGTGGATAAACCATATAGAGTCTCTGAATAAACACTACATTTGGCAGATGGATAGTGAACCTCCTGGACGAGACATAAATCCCTGCAAAACGTCCGTAGATCATCTGAAGAGTAACCTATTGATCACAGTTTACCCCACAGAGTTGCACACTACAGTTTTCAGAAATTGCAGACGTTGTAAGTGATCCACGGGAGTTTTAGGGTTAAAAACTGTTTCTTTAGTTTCTGTGCAGCTCTTTTTGTTTACATCTTCTAAATGCAAATCAAGAAGCCTTGTCATAGTGAGTCCAAGCGTGGTGAAATTTGCTGTTCAGTAGGGAGAAGAACTTACAAAGTTCAGTATTACTCTACAGGAAAATGAAGGAATTTCTTGGTGGCTCCGTTCTCAGAGGACACAGTGCACGCTCACATACACAGTGTTTGCTAAACATGAGGCTTTGAAGAGTGTAAAATCTGGTGGTATGCATGTTTGGGTTCCTTTCCTGAAAGGTTGTTCTCCTTCTGAAGCGCAAACGCTAACTTTCCTCCTCTCAAATAAACACTTCTGCCCACCAAATTGCCCCAGCAGAAACCTTTCTGTCCATCTCCTTCTTTCTTTTTCTTCGCGCTTCCTATCTTTCAGATCAAACTAGCACTCTGTTAAAGCTAATTAAGATCTTTGCTCTGTTTTGGACCGTCCTCATTTGTAGGCCTTGGCTTCATTTGCATTGTACTTTATAAAAACTTTGTGGTTGTATACCACCACTCTCTCTTCTTTACTCTGCCCTCTCTATGTATCTGTCCCACCCCTCCCCACTTCTCTCCATCCGACAGACAACAGAAGAAATACTTTTGATTGAACTGTGTCTTTTCCCAGACTAGGAAGTCGCTTAGGTACTTAAAAAAAGGGAAGAGGGAGTGCTGGGAGAGAAGAAAAAGACAGGGGTGATCTGTATTGATAAAGGACAAAGGCTGCCCTAAATCCTCTAACACCATGTGAAATCCTTAAGAAAAACAGCCATAATTAGAAGGCTGAGCCTAGCTTTGTGCCAGAAGTGTGCATATTTTTATGTGCTAAACTAACAGGAGTGAAACAGCTGGCCTCTGTTTTTAATTCCTAAACTCTGCTGCGTTTCTGTGCCAGATAGAGCCTGGTGACTATTGATTCAGTGTGCAGTTAGAAAACCTAAATGAGGATAATTAAAGTTGTCAGTGTTTGACTTTTAAATGAGCTTTGTAAGTTTCACAGTTACTAGATGCCTAAATCACATTAATATACGGCACATTGTAAACTTTATATATAACCTGTCATCTGACGTTTTCTGGGAAAACTATTTTCTCTTCAGCCACCAGATTATCCAAGACATTTGAGAAAGAGTGGTCGTGTATATTAAAAGCTTTATATTAAAAACACGCTTCTCCACCTCTTTTTCTTATTGATTTTATAAAAACACAAATCCAAAGAGCTGGTTGGGACCCATCATTACAAACTACCAATTAGACAGTCCTTCCTGGAATCTGGAGTCACAACTATTAACCCTTTTACGCCTGAATTTGTTTACAATTATATGTGTTTACAAAAAAAAAAAGACTGGAATAAAAAAATATAAGCAAATATTCAATAAAGTAACAACAGACAGATAATAATCCAAATAAATACACAAATAATAGTAAATATAAAAATATATATATAAATCGCGTTAAATCAGTAAAATCCATTTACTGAACATTTATCTTTAGTGTACAAAGCTGGTGATTATCCTGCAGGAGGTGGAACTTATTCCATGTATTCTGCAACTTTTTTATGTCAAGCTTCACAGGCTAATGAGCTCCTCCACAATAACACCTTGCCCTCTTTTTTTGTTTTGTTTTTTAACCACAGAAATCCAACAAGGATGACTCAAAGTGTTTGTTCGGAGGGAATTACTCTTCCTCTGCTAAACTTTCCCGCTGAATGAAAAGAAAGCAACACTTAGATGTTGTGTAACATGGTTCAGACATAATCTTTTGTGGAAAGTAATGATATTGAGAGAGCTTTATTTCTGACATTATTATATAATTATCAATAAATTGTAGCATTTAAAATCACAATAAATTGTGATATCAATGAACCATCACATCCCTAATAAAGGCCGGAGCCATTATGCACAAAAAGTGCTACGTAAATAACTAATTTATCAGATGCTAACTAACCTGTGTGCTACATCACCTTAGCTTACCTCAGCTATCCTATCTGCAGTTTGAGTTCAACCTGAACAAAGATCCCACAGAACTGTTGGGTCCAGAAGGGCACCACAGCTACGGCAGAAGAGGTATTTAAAAACAAAAACAAAAAAATAATTTTAATTAGATCGTTACAGTTAGCCTGCAACTTTCCTCAACTCTTGCTTCTGCTTTTTTTTTTAATAGCACATGAATAAATTAAGGCAAAAATCTTGACTTGCGAAGTCTTCACCTGCCAGCTGAAGTGTGTAAAAGACGAATGTGAGGTCATTCACACCTCCCAAGCTGTCACTCAACACCTCAGAGAAGAATGTTGACAAGACGTGCAGCTGACCTGTCCTGCCAATCTCTTTCAGCTCAAGCCAGTTTTAACTTTTCTTTTTCTCTCCCTCCCACTCATGTTTTTCTTTTTTTATGTCTGTATGTTGTGTATGAAGGGAAATGATAAGAAACAGACAGATCATCTGGATACAGCATGTCTCTTTTCAACCACAACAACATGGCAACTTCAGCCACTTGCACTTTTACCCACTTCCTAAATCAGTGGGGAGGGAAAGATCAGACAGGATTCCTCTACATAAGCCCCTCTATTGCAGGTCAGGGCACACATGTCTGCGTATATGTTATTGCTATACTGTGGACCCCTTTATCAGAATAAAAACTATGACAAGATGTTATCTATCCAAGAAAAAACAAGCCAGTAGTTTTAGTTGATTCCCTTTAAATGAACTGTTGACTTAGGGTTAGAGTTAAAAAGGGGTTTGTTTCTGATTGTTGGCTGAGACTGCACAGAAAAGGATCCTACTTCCAGTTTAAATGCCGGCTAGCGATTAGCATTTCAAGCAAACATACTATTAGAAATAAGAGAATAATTTGACTATTCTTTGAGCCCATTCACTGCACAACTTTTTTCTGGAGTTAAATGATGATTCTAATGATCACGTAAACAGCATAATCTGATGGGCTTTATCAGATGGTTTCCAAAACCATCAAAATCCGATAACTGGGATTAATCAGATAATTGTTATAATTAGATCTAAGGCTGCACAAAAATTTACCTTCATCGTGATATTAGCCTTTGCGATATACATATTGCAACAACTGCCTAAACTGCGATAGTCGTCCTTATTTGCATATTTGGAGGAAGTGACGTGACGCTGTTCCAAACTCTGATAAAAATTCATGCTCTGTGTGCGTCAATGGAAAATCAAATGGACTCTTACGGTCCTGGATGCTCCATGTAGATGCTAATGGTGCTAGCGGCTGTGGCACTAGAGCACATGGATTGTGCCCATGTAAGTAATCGGACTATAAACAATCATATAAATATTGTGGAATCGATCAAAAATATAGCAATGCCACTGTGCTAATACAAAACATGCAATTTACTTTCTCTTCTAAGAGTTTTAGGCAAGTTACCATTAAGATGATGATGTGTTTTTTGCACAACAAACAATATTACAAAGAAGCTGATACTTGTCTGGCATGAATAATAAAGGAAGCTGTGATATAAACATAATGAATAGTCCATTTTTATGTAGTGATGTTTAGCAGAGATCAGTAGAAATCCGATCCATGCTCCTTGTTTCCAGTTCTAAAGTGTGATTATCCATCATGTTATTAATTTAGATCCAGATTATAAACAAATTCCTGTAGTTCTGGTGGGTTTTTTTAACACTTTTGTTAGAAAAAATTTGAGTCCTTCTATCGATATAGTATCCTATTGTTTCCAAACTCAAGACCTCTGAAATCAGATTTCCACGTGGAAATAGGAGGGTTTGCTCTGTTTTGGAGCCAGCCCCTAGAGGATGAGGGATGAACTGCAATTTTCTGCACTTCTACACAGGCTTCACATTTTACCACCAGAGGTTGCGACTTGCTCCAAACCCACATCACTTATAGTTTTCTTTGCTAACATTAAAAGAAACTGGATCATGTTATTTTCTTTAAGGGAGACAGAGGCCTTAACAAATAAACATGAGTGGTCTAATTGATACCTGCTGACCAGTTGCTGTACTAACACTTAAACATACTGCTCTCCTGAATCTTTGAATTTCTGTACATGTCCACGAGCAGTAAAACCTGGTACCAATGTTAAATTTACACCAGGGTTCTGGAACTATTTTAACCGTAAACCTATGAAGCTACTAGGGCTGGACAATATGGCCAAAACTTGTATCACGATATTTCTTAATTTCGGTCATTACGATATATTTCCGATATCGATATAAACAAAATGCAAACCTCTTTTTAGATGGCTTTCAGAGTACTTTTTTCTTTTTGCTTGTTACAGAAATAAGTCACCTATCTTTAGGGAGATGAGCATTGATTGGGAGGAACCAAAAACTGGAATGAGGGCAGACTGGACACCATAGTGACCCGTTATCTCCTCTTCAGGTACAAACTATGTTTTCAACTAAGATACTAGCATATAGCTGTTTTAATTAATATCATAGATAACCTAGGTAAGAACATCTTTATTTTTATCTCATTCACAAACAGTGAGTACATGTAAAGCTAGAAATTTGCTAATGATCGTCTCCTGTCAACCGGCTGAAGAGTGCAGATGTGTGAAACATGATATGAATCACTGAAATGAAAAATGCTGTAATAGGTTTTGTTTATTTAAAATGGTTATTTTTCAATATTGTTTTGGGTGGCAGTGGCTGTTGGTTGGAACAACTTTCTGTGTCCTTTCTGTCATGTTTTGTAATTGAAGAAGCCTCTGTCTGAACATACTTTTGCTTCTTCACTGTGTTGTGTAGAGTGTGAAGAATTGTTTATTATTTTCAAAAGCTTGTGCAGCATTCTCCTCTGAACAAACATTTCCAAGAGCTTCAGATCAGTCCCCAGCACACAGCTAGCTTTCTTGATCTTGAAAAATAATACTTACAAACCCTCACTGCTGACAGTGAGGACACTGATTCGAGAGGTCCGGAATAAGTGATCCCTGGTCTAGTGGGTCTGTGTGATCTTACCTACTGCAATGGCTGCCATCTAGTGATGCTTTCTGGATTGTAGTGACATGAACTAAATGGAACCTTCCTTTATTTAAATCAATGAAATGTATTAAACCTAATTATTTAGACCTTAAAATAGCACCACATAACTTTCTGATTTTAAAGTAGCATTTTGTTACATTTTACCTGTAAAAAAGAATCTTTCTGACTTCTTTTGAGGCCAGTGACAATTATTATGTATGTTCCTGGATCCGTTGCTGCCCAGTAGCATCCTGAGGCTGAGAAACCACACTTCTAGCAACTGGATATCAACACACTGGCCGTTTTGATTTAGCACAGAAATGCAAGAGGACATTATCAGAGGAAGCAAGGAAAAAAAAGAGATAAAGGAACAGAGCAAGAGATAAGACAAGAGTAAACATTAGACTGACTTTTACTGACTGGAAAGAGCTCAGAGAAGAGAAAGGATGCACAACGGATAATGAATTAGCCGTTGTGAGGGGACGCCTCAGTAATAAAATTTGAAAAAGTTCAGTAATGTTGTCTTGGTGATGTAATGCTGATGTAAGATTTACAAGTGTGGCTAAAGCTGGTGCTAACACCAGTACTGCATTGGCTAAGAATTGTTTTGGTTTTTCATAGCCAGAAAACCAACACAGAGCCATGCCATTACATTGTTTTAAATATATCTGTCATGACATAGTCGACCCTTCAAGTCTATTGTCCCCCCAAAAAACAGCAGACTACAGAGTTCGTCTCTAACCCTAACTAATAACTTTAAAAACTTACTAAAAATCACCAGTCTTGTTTATAAATGCTGTTGTAAAGTTTAACATGGTCTTAACATTTCGCTGGTCTGGTTAACTACAGCCCCCCACATAAATGTTGTTTTGCTTTTGGCCAGCGAGTTGGTTCCAGCATAGCACCAGTGTTTTGTTGCTCCAAACCAGCACAGTAACCAATCTGGTGGAAAACTCCCCTTCCAGACAGATGCCAGAGGGGTCCTGTGTTAATCTGGTGGAAGATGTCCCTCCTCACTGGCAAAAGGTGTTGAAGAGATTGGGATTTGGAAATTTAGACCAACAGAAGTCAGTGAGCAAACCATGCTGAGAACACCTGTTTTTTTTTTTCTCTCTCTTTAATTTACACATTCAGTTCAGTTTTCCTAACTCCGTTTTCTTTTCAGTTTTTTAATGCACTCTTTCAACTCTTGATATTTCTTTCTTCCTCTGCCTTTCTTTCCTGTTAGTCAGACATTATCACGTGTAGGGGCGGCCTGAGCGCTCAGAGGGCATCTAGAATTACCTGCTGCCTTCCTGCATGTATGTCGAAGCACATTACAAGCCAGCATCTGAAGGCTCTACTATTAGATCATTGCTCTTTCAAATCACGCAAGCTGAATCATGTTTAAACTTTCAGGACAAAGCCTTGCAGGCTTCTTTTCTTTTTTTTTCTTTTAATACCCCACCCCTGTCCTTTCTTATTTGCAGCTGTTTGAGGTTTTGTGCCTTCCTCTCAGTGACAGAAAGAAAACAATTTGCAGTTCGTGCTGAACGTCTGCTTGATGTGCTACGTTTGATTTACTTACAAAGATTGACTGCGAAAGGTAACATATTTGCTTAACCTGCAAATTCTGTTAGTACTTTAAAAAAAATCAATTTTACAGCAAGTTTAAGGACAAATTAAAAATAATTTTTTACACCTCATGTCATAACCTTAGGATCATGGACTCTTTCAACCGTTTCTCCCTCTTGATTGCACTTCTTCCTTTTTCTTTTTTTTTGTAGTGTGCTAAACTCGCTTTGATGAGTTGTGTGCAATCTTCTCAGGGGCCGTTATGCTTTCACCAGGGCCTCTATCCTTCCTGGTACAGTGCACAGCCTTTGATGTCGTCCCTTCTTTAGTTCCATGTGGGTAGAACTTGTCCCTGACTGGCTTAAACTAAACCCATCTTTAATGCATTTTATCGGCACTTTATAACTAACTGTTGGTTCCGGTAAAAGTAGAAAACTAAACTATGATGACAATTATGAAATTCTTTAGTGTCTGGACCTCAGAAGCATGTTAAAAATGTGTTCAGGAACAGGAAATTAAATGACTGTTTCTTTATAGTTTAAAATCTTGAATAACAGTTAAGTGAGAACTAGACATAGTTTCTTCACATTCAAAAGAAAAGTGAAATACAATACACTGAACCTTCTACAACGTAATAGTATTATTATTAGGGACAACTACAAAGCACTGAATGGCTTTGGCTTTAACTGGCCTCGGGGCCAGCTGTGAACAAGCGCCTCATGACTGGAGATGATTACATTTGCTATATGAACTGTGTCCTAATCCTAGTGGACAGCTAAAATTAAAGCCAGGTATGGCCCACTGAGAAAAAAATCTGGTGTTTGTGAGTAAAATGCATTTTTCAAACTTGTCTCCAGGGAGTTTTTGATTAAACTAAAAGACTAAAAAGACAAGCTTTGATTATGTGTGATTATCTAAGAATCAAACTAGAGATTGTCTTAAGGATGTTTCACATATTGGCTCAGTAAATGCAGAGCCACACCGTTGGAACATTTTTCTGTGTTTTACACCCCCTAGATGTTTTTGTGGCTTTGGGTTAGGATAGCAGGAAGCTAACCAAATGCAGCATTTCGATTAGCAGAACAGGCTGTCATCAGCACAAACACATAGTGACATGCATATTGTTTGGGTGGTTTTGGCTATTTCCTAACACATTCTTGCATTGTCTTACCCATTGATAATTTAGGGATTTTACCCAGGGTTTGGGTGGAAAATCTACATTGAAAGTCACATGCCACTTCTCTGTAGCATATCTAGAACATGAAGACTCCAGAGCATGTGTGAAAGAGGCACAGATGAGTTGGAGAAGACAAAACCTACATACAACTCCTGATTGTATATTGGTGTTGATGCTGGGCATTCCAGGGAAAACTTATGAGTAATTTCTGCCAATAGGCTATAACTTTTAGCCATTTTCTACTATCATGGAGGGATCAGATTGCAGAGCTTTCAGCCTATTCTTACAGACTGTTTTTTCTATGTTTAAATTTTCAACCACCTAAAAAGGCAGAACCCTTTAAGCTGATGCTATGCATTGATCAAAAGCTGGGAGAGCTCCGGCTCTGGTCAACAACAACTGATTTCATAAAGTAAACTAAAGTAACACAACACATTATATAGTATAATGCTAATAGTGCATTTACACCAGCCGTTTTGAATTCAATCCCAGTTTGTTTGTTTGAAAAGTCTGGTTAGTTTGGGAAGGTCTGAATGTACTACGGAACTCAAAGAAGTGAACTTTAAGATCCCTTGCATACCTAGATAGGGACGTCTGTTTCAAATGTTGGTCTTGCAAGTAAGGTCTGGTGTGGTTCACTGACAGTGTGAAAGCAAACCTGACCAGCTTAATGCTATAACCCCCAACTGAACTAAGTCCCCAATCGTACAGCCGACTGTAAAAAAACAGTTCTTTGTTTTGTTCCAACATGAAGCAGATCTTTTACTCTGTTTTCTGCAACGCTGAAGCACCAACAACAGCACCGACTCCACCAAAAGCCACTCACAAGTTGGATTGTTTCTGATTGCTGTCTTCACGTAGCAGCAAAATGCTAAAACATAGTAACATGTGTCTGGGAGCTTCTTTTTTTGATTTTACATTACATATTCTTGTTCTAAAATGACTTGGCTCATGTTGGAACACCAACAACAATAATGCAGATAATACAGAAGCACACAGAAGCTCTTGTTTGCTTTGCTGTGGGCTGATCAGCCCTGTTCAATATCAACTGTCCAACATATCGCAAAAAATGCTGAAATAATCTAGCAGTCTTGTAAATGATGATTCACAGTCTGTCAAATCTCAGTCTGAGACTAGGCTTAGACTTAAAACTCTAAACATTAGTCTTTAGACGTGAGCAAGTGTGAGCTGGTAGTTTTCTAGAGTGTTTTGCAAATCTTTTTAAAGTCTTCTGATGTAAACCCAGCAACAGCTGACCCCGCTGTGAGTTCGTAAAAATAGATGCAGCGGTTCAATAGAAAAAGTTCTCACAGCTTGATTACTCATGATCAACTTCCGGATCATGCTGCAGCTGCAATGTCTTGTTGTTCGTCGTATATTTGTCGTTCTTGTTAATGAAATTTAATCCATAAACAAAATAAGTGATTGAAGGAATTTCTCAAGACTTGACCAGCATGTCGCCCAGGAAATCTCCGGTGCCGACACCGGAGGAGTTCGAGGAGATAAAGAACTCTCTCAACTCTCTATGTGAAGAGGTGACAGCTGTCAGAGAGCAGCAGGAGAAGCTTCTGGGGCTACTGGAGGAGGTCAAACAACTTCGCCTCCATAACGAGAAAAAAGACCACCACATTATGGAGCTTGAGTGGTGTGTGGATGAGTTGGAGCAATATTCCCCTGTGAACGAGGTGGTCATCACCGGTATCAAGATCAGGCCACGCTCGTATGCACGTGTGGTGGCCGTGGAGAGCGAGGAGCCCAGCGACAAGGAGACACGGTCGGTGTAACAACAGATGGCATCCTTCCTCCAAAGCAAAGGGATAGAGATGAATCCGGAGCACATAGAGGCCTGCCACCCCCTGCCCAGAAGAAATGAGAGACCACCAGCTGTCATTATGAGA
>JBAMHW010000025.1:4170055-4184325 GCA_037177495.1 Rhadinocentrus ornatus | reverse complement strand
TTATGCTGCAAACAAGTGGAACAAACTGCCAGTGGAGATTAAACTTTCACCAGATGTAGACATTTTTAAATCCAGGTAAAAACATTTCTTTTCTCATGCGCCTATGAATGAATTCTGTATGGTAACTTTTTAACTTCTGTTTTCAATCATTTTAATGTAATTTATGATTTTATTGTGATTTTTGCTTTTTTCTGCCTTTTACTACTTCTTAATATCTGTAATGCTTTGTTTTATGTAAAGCACTTTGAATTGTTCTGTACATGAAATGTGCTATACAAAAGAACTGCCTTGCCTTTAATAACTATTGCCAAAGTGACATGATGCAAGCCAATTTCAAATAATAGAAATAAATGGAAGTGTTACATTTATCTTCTGGGAAATAATTAAGCCACAGCAATATTTAACTACCTGTGGTGCTAAGGGGGTCAGGGGGCTCAAATCAAACTCTGATTAAGGCCCCAGACGGGATCGGATCGGCCCTGCTAATAGCTCATTCGTGGTGCAGATGTTCCTTTTTATGTTTCCTCTTGCAGTCTATTATCGAGTTTAATTGACCCTAGTGAGCTATTTTCCACATCTTACTCGGTCTATGTTCCGTGCTGCCTTTGACATCCGGCTGCTATTTCACTTTTCTGTAATCTGTGCATGTAATGTAAGCGTTCCTCTCGGTGGCGCGTGCCCTGACGCCCGTGCGGCATTTTGGGGGTTATAGCAGACAGTGTGACCGTCCTATCAGCGCTCCTCGGCTCAGTCCCAGCCCACCGCCTCCAGACACCGTCCCCTACGTGGAGAGTAGAGCGCAGAGCCGGGGCTCGAGTGTATGTGGCCGTATGTCATTCTGGCAGTACACACTCCCACGAGAACCATCCCGCTCTCCTCAAGACTTGTTGCAGCCCCCTTTTCCCCCCACGGCTCTGTTGTTTGTTAAACGGCGCTCGCGGATATATTAACTTAAACCGGACTTCATTTTCTTTATTTTGGCGGTTGGAACTGTCGCTTGCAGCGGATCCCACCCGCGATAACCAGCGTAAAGCGTCCGGGAGACGCGAAAGCACGGAAGGATACTACAAATACTGTCCGTTCTTCACGCGGTGGTCGCTTTCTCCTTTTTTAAGCCGCTTTTCCAGACTCTGAACATCATCTTTGTAGGTGAAAACGTCGGTAAGTTTCAGCCGGAGAGTGCTTTATTATGCACAAAGGTTTGAGAATTTGGTCCATTTTGGGTCCATTTTGCTGACCCGTCCGTGTTTAAGAGGCGGTGTAGAATAACTTTTATATTATACCCGAGATTCTATTCTCTTGTTATATATTTTTAGATAAAGCTGTCATTGATGATTTTGCTTACTAAATCTTCTCATGAGCTTATTCGTGTCTTTGCCTGAATAAATCAACTCTAATGGAGCTTAAGCTTGACATAATAACATAGAACTTCTTCACATACACTCAGACGTTTTATTAGAAAATGAAGCTTTCCCCCCCCAAGTATTAAAGCTTAAATGTGCATTTTTTCCCAAATTCATTTGTAACAGAAGCATTATTGGGTTTAGACTGAGCACTGTAGCCTTGAGCCACCCCAATCTGCTTGGTATGTTTTACAGCCCAGCTGTGAGTACATACCCTGAAGGGGGGGTCATATATGCTCCGAAATCTCTCCTGACAACCAGAAACATGTCAGAGAAGACTGTATATGTCCTAAAGCCATGTCAAACTTGTGTGTGTACCCTCGCAAGGAGTGACTGCCTGCTGTTGATGTTATTATTATTATTAGAAGCAATGTTGTTATTAACCGTCTCTTGACTGATTCCTGGTAATTGCTGCCTATTAGCTTTAATTAAAGGGAAGCAGGATGCCTTGCCTTATGCTGTCGCCCAGGGTCTCCTCTCTCTCACACCCCGTAATCATAAACTTGACATGAAAGACGGCAGAAGAGGCACTTCGTCATCACCTGCGTTGTTCCAAACCGCTTGCACTGGGAATCGTTTTACATGTTGGTGTTTTTTTGGTGGTTTAAATGTTGGATTTATTAAATAAATCTAACATACCAAGGACTTGTGGGCTTCCAGTGTAGATTTATCCCCTCTGTTTAAAGTAAGAGATTGACATGCTGAATTAAGTTGGAGTGGATTAGGACGTAAGATCACTTAGTTTCAGGACTGTAAAAAAAAAAAGTTAAAAGCTGTGCAGAAATCGTATTTTCATCATATAAACACACTTTTGTTTCTTTACCGTTTTTTCTCCCATTAAACCTGAAAAAGACGCTTTATTATTAATTACAACTGTTGATACTTTAGATTATTGTGGTTTCTTTTTGGTCAGAAGCAGCAGTTGAGGGTCTGTCATAAAGCGATGGAGACACAAGACCCTGCTTGTGTCCACACATAGTCTGTCCGAGATGTCTCACCTGCCTGTCAACGTCGTGCAGAGGTACACACAGATCTGAGGCCAAATTCCTCTGGCTGCAAACAGTGGATGCATACTTAGTTGCGTAGTTGCATTGTGCGTGCTAGACACTGGGGGATGGTCCTTTTCTTTTTCTTTTCAGATTTTATTCTCCATTACACTCTCCTGCCTCCATCCAGCTTTTTAAAATCATTAGAGGCTTTTGACAGCTGAGGGATCCAAGCTAAATGACTTCATCTGGGTTCCCCTCGGTGCTTCGCTCTCCAACCTCTGCAGTTTTCTTCCTTTCCTCTAGGTTTTTTATTATTATTATTATTATTATTTGCAACCCCGTCCTCTCAGCCACCTCTGACCCAACTGAGCTCTCGTGCTCATATTTCACCACTCGCTCATGTCGAGGTGTCACAGAGTTCAACAGGCACATACGTTTGGTGGGGGGGAAAAATCTTTCTGCTTAAATGCAAGTGTGTCCGTTTTGCAGAGGAAGATTTCTTAAGGTCAAGCTTTCATTAAGAAGAAAACCTGGGTGAAAATGGCTGTAATGGAATATTCAAGTAAATAAGAAAGTTTAGGGGGGATATACATATAAAAAAATCCTTTAATTTACATTAAAACTGACTTCAGAGACCCGGTTGTACGTAGGCTTATGTTGTCTTTTATGCTATGTGGGTAGATTATTAACGCCCTACAGTAATCAGAAAAGCCTTTTTCCCATCGTCAGCTTCTAGTTCAGGGTTTTATCTCATGATGGCATGAAAGATAACAGTCTTTGCTCTGTCTTCAGGCATGAGTTATTCACAATACATCGTGATGCAGATTCAAACATCAGATAATGAGAATTTTTAATCGTGGAAAGGAAAATCTTGTTTTTATATTTGTACATTATCTTCACATTATCTGTCTTCATCTTTAACTGTTCAGCAAGTCTAGAATATGTTTTATTGTCTTTAACATTAAACTGGAAAATATGACGTCAGCTTATAATAAACTACTTTCTTATGTTGAGAATGATCATATTTTTGGTATATTTGTGTTTCGGATTGTTAGAAAAAAGTATTTAATAATATAGAAATAATGATTTTTCTTTTTAAATCAATGTTTAACCTTGTTTTTCCCTTCCTGTAACAAAGGAAGTAAGAATTCTCTACAAAGAGAAAATGAAAGGCAGCACTAGGACTGTATTTTATATTTTCTACGTACACAAGTATTCAGTCCATTCACTTTGGAGTTGGTTAGTGCAGCTTTGGCAGGACTAACATGAGCTCGAGTGCAACTATTTACAAACAATACTATTAAAGAATTTGGTCACATCAACTCGTTCAAAAAAAGTGAGTAGCTGCATCCTGACCTTTGAATTGTAAAGTATTTATCTGACAATATAATGTATATGTTATAACATGAATTTGTCTGGAAAACAAATGAGACAAAAGAGGGTTTATAAAGGTGAACGTGACAAAAGTGAGGACCTGTTGCATCTCTGAGCAGCAGGTCAACCTCTTTACTTATGAATCCACCATGTTTTTTAGAAGTCTCTCTATTACAGGGGTAACATTAAGTTAAGGGCAAAATTACATCTACAAAGTTACAAAGGATTTAATCAGATATCTGAACTGAAAAATACAGTATTTCAATTATAGAGTAACTTTTGGAGAGCCACAAGTTATTTTTATCTGTGTAGTAAACTTAAGTCAGATCTATTAAGTAAGAAAAATGTAAAAGATATGACAAGTTTTCCCCTAGCTTGGGATATGTTTTATATTTAAACATGGAATATATATATATATATATATAGGCCAAATTGGACCCACTGGTGATCCAGATTGGACACCCCTGCTGTATTATTTCTATCAACAGCCCAACCTAATAATTGTTGTGGTAATTCTCCAGGCATCAACATATATAAGGACTAAAACACACAGTAAGGCAATTAAAAATAAGCCTTTAAACAAGGCAAGGCTAATTTATTTGTATAGCACATTTCATGTACAAGGCAATTTAAAGGGCTTTACACAAAACATAAAAGCATTACAGCAAGGTGCAGAAATAAATACAAGTGTATTAGAAAAACAAAGATTAAAAATAATAAAATTGGTTCAGTTTTTTGCAACCTCAGACTCAATGCAACGTGGAACAATAACACGTTACAGAAATCATTTAAAGTTTGTTTAGAGTTTGTTTCTACCAAAGATGAATTATTTCACACCTCAGTAGACCAGTGGTGTGAACGTGGGCCGGTTTGCCGGAAAGCACAGAGGTTCTGAGACTCCAGAACAATACGCAGTTAAGTGAGCCTTCTAGGGTTGTCACGACACTAAAATTTTAAACTTGATATAGAAACTAAGAATGATGCTCGATACGCGATACTATTTTCGATACTATAGAAGAGAATAAAATAAATAAATAATTATTATTCCGTTAATCAAAGTCAGAACACCACAAAAATAACATTACAATGTAGGAAATACAACAAAATATATTAATAAACAGCTTAAAATAAAAGCATAATTTAAAAGCTCTGTTAGTTTGTGCAGATAGTCTTTATACAGTCTAACAGTGTTGTCAGGCTCTTTGCTCACTGGTGCAAAAAATAACCACTTCAACCACTAGTTAGTGTACTTATTTACAAAAGTGTCCTTGTCTTCACAATGCTTGAAGCAAGTAAATAGAACGAACAAACGAGTAAGACTATCTGCTTTTTAAACTAGATTAATTAAAAACAAAGATTAGCTTTTTATATGTTTTGTAAACAGTCTACATCAAAAGGCATTAATATCTGACTGTAAGCCAGGGTTTTATCAGCCAGTAGCAGTGTTGTGCAGTTCATTTTCAGGCTGATTATGGAGCAGAAGACGTCTCCTGCTCTTCCTGCAGCTCGAACACGAGCCTCTTGTGAGGGCTTCTGGGTGGGGGAGGGGCCTGCGCTTTAATCTGCGAGAATTGTAACAATAACTGTTTTCACATCAGTCTCAAAGTCTCCAGCTATTGTTAACTATAGCGACAAGT
This sequence comes from Rhadinocentrus ornatus, assembly GCA_037177495.1. Classification (NCBI taxonomy): domain Eukaryota; kingdom Metazoa; phylum Chordata; class Actinopteri; order Atheriniformes; family Melanotaeniidae; genus Rhadinocentrus; species Rhadinocentrus ornatus. Next base: position 4,178,922 of record JBAMHW010000025.1, on the reverse strand, counting down.
TGCTAAGTTAGTGACAAGTTGCTAAGTTGGCAACATTGCAAACAAGGTTCTCCAGGTACAGGTTCTCCAGGGAGAAGCTGTAGGGTGGGCCTGCCCGTTGCAGTGCCTGTATAAAATAGATAGAGACCGCTGTTCTTTTTTTTTTTTAGTAAACCAGCAGACTCCAAAGTGGCATTTAAGTATCGATACCCGTGCTAATTAATATCTAACTAGATATAAAATTTTAGAATCGATTAGCATCTGAGAATCGATTTTTTTTACCTTAGAGCCTTCACTTGCTGCTGGAATGTAGCCGCACACTTAACCACAGTGAGAAATGATGCTGTCTGCGGGATGAGATGACAGCAGCAGTCTCTGAACTCCTGTCTGCCAACATCAGTGCTATCTCAGCTCATCTATCTCATATGAAACAGAGCCCCAGTGAAAAGAAATCACAAAAGCGGTAACTCTGCATGTCACTAAAAATATGCTGCCTTTTTACGTGGTGGAAATCTTTGTACTATTCACTATTCAGCTGTACTTTGTACAGACAGTAGCACATTAACAACACCACTTACTTGGAAAGGTGTTCATGGGAAATCTGGTGATAGCACTGCCAGGACGAACAGACAAAAGGATTTGCTTCATTCCTAACCCGCAAAACTGGACAATAAATTTTCATTTATACCCATCAAAATTAATTTAAAACCACATTTAGTGGTTTGGTTGGTGTTAATTTAGAGCTTTGGATAAAAAGTGAACATTTTTAGCCAGTGCTGAAAGTTACTGTGGTGTTCTTAAATAAATAATGTAGAATTATTTAAAGTTGACTCTTGTTCAAGGCCTCTCTCTAAGTGTGTTAATGTGGAACCAGAATGAACAATTTGCTGCTTCTGAGAAGTTGAAGCATCTTTCTTTAAATGTTTTGGCACATGTAAAGTCATTAGCATGTTATTTTTGTTAAGTACGTGGTCATATTTTAAACTCTTTAGAGACCTTTCTGCTATAACCTCTCAACCACTTGGAGCTCTGAAAACTGGCCATTTTGCCAGCGACCAGGCTGCGTTGATTGAGTCTGTGTGGTTTATTTTACTTGCACACTAAATGGACAAATAACGTGTTTGCAGGATGTTTGCAGTATTTTATTTATATTTATATTTTGTTTTTTAATATTCAGTCCAGTTTAACTCTGTGATAACAGAATCAGTTAAACAGTAAAGAAAGTTTCTTTTCCTTTTCTTTGTGGTTTAGACTCACATTTATGCATCCAGTAGGTCCAGTCTTAAAATAAACAGTAATTTGTTTCAAGTCAGCAGTTTTGTTCCTGCCAAATAAATAATGAGCTGATCACATTCTTTTACTCTTCCAGAAATGCTTTCCTTTGTTTTTATAATAAGGGAGTCGTGTGACTCTTTTGGAAAATATGCTTTCACAGTGAGAGTTATTAGGAATATTGATACTCCTTCTCATTTCTGTCAAATCCAGCAGATGTTTTCTGGCTCTGTCCACCAGTGTCTCCAGAGCTCATTAATAACCTTTGTAGTTATCTTTCCTATAAACTGTACAAAAATGAAAAATATAAAAATGAGTGTGTGTTTTATGTTTGTGGTCCTCCTCTTGCCAAGGAATGATGTTTTTCTGTAGCTGTCTGTTTCTGCTCCAAGCCAAGAACTAATCCAGCACACAAGTCCGCATGCACCTGACCATGTCTTGTTTACATTTTGGTTTTGCTTGAACTGGAATGTTTTTTTCCTCTTTTCTCTCATAGGAGTGACCGTGCCCGTTCTAGGCCCGCGGGGAGCGCACCATGGCCCTGACCGACGCAAGTGGTGACCCTCTGGCCCACAGCAATAAAGGCCACCACCCTCTCAGTGCCAATGGGAATGCACCTCCAAGCTTCAGCAGCGTTCAGGATCCTCTCACAGCTGCTTCCAGTGGTGAATGCCTCACAGCTGAGGGCGATGACGGAGCCGCCGTTAGAGACAAAGCCTCAAGGTTGCAGCAGAGATCACACCAGAGAGCTGGCAGGCTGAGTCAAAACGGTGGTGTAGTCAAACAGAATGGCTCTCTAAAGAATCTCCCCCCATCACCAGCTTCCTCTCCCTCCCCCGTCACAGATTCACAGAGACTGGCCAGACATCACCTTTCCTCCACCCTGTCCCCAGCATCTTCCTCTCCTCCTCTCCAGCCCCAACCACTCTGCTGCCAACACTGCCACTTCCACTCCACCCTGTGCTGCCCCTGTGGACAGCAAGAGTGCCCACTCTTCCAGAGTCCAGGTCCAGGGCCCGGCTCCGGTCCACACCCAGGGACCACTCCATCCTGCCCATGCTGCCTCTCTGCCTGCACATACTCACATCAGCAACCTCTCTCTCTTCATCATCACCATCATCAGCGGTGGCAAGATCACCTCCAGAGCCAGCCACATGCATCAGGGATCAGGTAGGTTGGAGTAAAGGGTTTATTTAGTTTTTAGTTTTTATTTGAGAGCTGAGATAATACAAAAACCTTTTTTTAGGACACTACTGCGACACAATTTGTGTTATTCATACCTAAAAGTTCCTGTTCTTTGACTTTGTCCATGCGATCATGTGTGCCTATTACTGTGTATTTATGACTTCTTAGTGTACTCACACTTCGGGCAGCAAAGAATCTCTCATAGTCTTCCAGTCTCCCCATGAACTCTTCCTTATACCCTTAATAACATGTCGCATCCTGGGATCATGTCAGCCTGGAATGCAGGAGGATGTAGTTACGGTTGTTAGGGAGCTGTAATGCAGGGGGTAGGGGTGGTTTAACCAGCAGGTTTTAGCAAAAAGAAGCCTACTACATTATTTCACAACCAACAGGATACATACAGCAGAGTGCATGTTGAATTAAAGCTCTTCAAATATTCCCACGTTTCTCACTGACAGAAAGAAAAAGAAAGTTTATTTAAAACATAAACAACAATATGTGCTTGAATAAAGTTATATAAACTGCAGAGTAATGGTAAAAAATAAAGACATGATTGCAAATCTTGCATGTTCACTTATTCATGGTGTTTACATGCTACTGCCGGAACAAAGTGCAGCTGGAAATTTAAACTAAGTGATGTGCAGAAGGAAAAACATAAAATGTGCTGGTGGTTGGATAGCATGAAGGAAGAGGCTGGTTACAAGTAAAGAAAGAAGATGGAGGAGAATGTTGACAACAAAAGAGGAGGTAAAACCCACTGAGATCTCATATGTTGGTAGATTGAGTGGCATAGTTCATGCGCAAACATAAAGCTAAATTAAAAGAATATCTGGGAGTAGAACAGATTTAAAGCCATTACAATACATGTCAGATAAATGAGTTAGAATGACTTTTTAGTTAAGATTAATTTTTTTCTTTTTGTTATTGAAGTCATTTTATGAAAATTCTTCTGAGCTGAAGTTTAAGCAACACGATGTAACTTTCTGACCTTTAAACTTGGAGTTTCTGACTTGTTGTGATGGCACGCTGACGTTTATTATGTACGGAGCTGTTGATATCCTGCAGCGTTCTGAGGCAAATGTTTCTTACAGCCTGGTGCTTTACTCGACAGCTGAGTTAGCGTTTACACACCCAAGCACAAGCAACTGGATGTCAACACACGGGGCGTTTTGAGTATGCAGCATGGCTACTTCTGCAAAGAAAAGAAAGAGACAAAGTGAGAGAGGAAAAAGAAAAGACGAGTCAACATCGGACTGACTTTTACTGGCTGTGAAGAGCTCAGAGAAGAGACAGGATGCTGAGTTAGCCGTCAACAAGGGGCGCCAGAGTTCATTAATGGGGCTTGAAAGTTGATCAATTTAAATGTGTTAAGAGCAAAAGTTACTTTAAGTACCTTCACACTGCAGGTCCTAATGCTCACATCCAATTTCTTGCAAAAATCCTCCCAAATCTTACAACGCAGTTTAAACTGTACACGGCCCTGAAGTGACCCACATGCGCACTTCTGACACATTTCTGCCACATGGCAGAAGATGTGTTGATGGAGGTGAATATGGATGCTACACTTGTTGGTTCTTGTGCAGTCTGAACCGACTAAATAATGACCGACTGATAAGAGAAAGAAGGAGATTGAGAAATAAAGAGGACAAATCTTAAGAAGGGCATTTTGTGCAGCAGTGGCTGCTACTTCTGTACCTCTGTAGATACGGAGTTGTAACCTGGCGCAGATTTCCGATGCCGGTCTAACTTCAGGAAAGTAAACGTTTGATGAAATGCGACATGACGGTTCAGACTAGGGTAACTTTGAAAAAGATGGGACATGTATCTTATTAAGTACTACATTAACAGTGGCCAGGGTTGGATTTAAAAAAAATGGATTTGTGCTGTTCAGATGGTAATAAAAAGTCACATGTAAGCAAAAAAGTTGGATCTGGTCACTTCTGCCTGCAGAGGGAACTGAGCTTTAGATTTTTGCTAGGAAAGGACATTAATAGAACACCGCTGTTGCTGTTTGGCATTTTAAAAAAGTTGGTAAAAACAATTTAAAGAAACATTTCTGTTTACATTTAGTTCTACTGATAATCTTTTCTTTCCCCATTTTAACCTTTAAGTGCTACAGTCCTAGTTATTAGTTCAATGCTGAAACTTAAAGGGGTAGTGCACCCAAAAAATGTTTTTTGAGCTGTAAACAACACAGTATTACTTAGCTGTGTTGAAAAAACACCTATACTGTTGAAAAAATTTTTTATTTTTAAAATTTATTTATAAAACGTGATTTTGTAGGTAAAAATGGCTCATAACGCCCTCTACAGGATAAAACTAGGTTAAGTTTTTTGTGAAGAGCCATTCTGGTGCTTCTCTACGTTATGAGAAAGTGTTAAAAAACCCTACAGCCCCTCCCTCCAGATGCAGAGAGGTGTGTCCTCACCTTGCAGACAGAAAGCCACGCCCACCAACACATATGAAGGGATGTGAACTTATCTGGTGTAGATCTCCTAGTTTCAGACTTCTATTCTTCTACAAAGTTACAAAGTAACTTTTGTAAAGTAACACCGGACTTTATTCTTTACCTGCTGATCCTCATCTGGCGACAGACAGCAGCTGCCACAACCTGCCGCGAGTCTCCACAGCTTTCCAGAGCTGCTGGAGCTGCTGACAGGCCGGCTAACAGTGCTAACGGCTCAGACTGATACGGTGGTTCATGTGTAGCTGAGGAGATTCAGGAGGGGAAAAGTCTTCCACCTCAAAGACGCTCTGTGGCGTAGCTGCTTTGTTAATCTAGCTTTCATCTTGCTAGAGGCTGCCGAGCTGCTGACTGTCAATCACTTCTGCCTGTATCCCAACGCGCCCACTCTCTGCTCCTGATCCCCCCACACCTCCCACCCCAACTCTTGCAGTTTCAGGCATTTTTCAAATTCAGCAGTGGGTGAAAAGCAGGCAGAAAGTAGGGGGTGTAGTTACACTTTAATCTAAAATCTAGAAAACAAATTGTTGCATGTGGACATATTAAAATTTCCTTTTAATCCTGTAATTTTCCACTTTTTGTCCTGTTCATCATATCATGTCTTCATACTGCAGGAGTTGACAGATTAGCTCATAACAGGAATAATCTGTGGCTTATGTTGAATTTCTCACCTTGGACCTTGCTCCTGCTGCACAGCAGATCAGTGACATACAGTGGCTGCATGCGCTGAACACTATGAGATCTCTGTGTTTACATCTGAGCTCAGATTTAATTTTGTGGCTTAACTGAGTGCAGTTTGTTCTTTTTGTAGTATCTTGTGTAATTTTCCATGACTTGTGTCTGACAGACCCTCCAGTCTGTTGCAGTTCAAACAGCGAAAGGTGAGACAGGAATTTTGCATGTTTTTGTTAAATAAATGGAAACAGTCACACACGTGCACTGTATACACACGTGGTGGCCATGTCTTCTACTGCTCAAGTGAGTTTTTGATAGCATATGTTGGCAAACCTTCTCTGACTGATCCATATTTAGTGAGTTGGTTCTTTCCCGTTTACTCCCCAACCACAGGCCTCCCACCACATTTGAAACTGGAACCATTTAATTCCTTTCATAATCATTTGCATAATCCTATATTTACCATCTACAGAGAAAAGGAGCAGCAGGAGGGAAATTATTTACTCATTTCAGCTTCTTTTTATGGTAGCAGATCCCGTGGGGAATCTGATTTGCATGAGAGCTTTTCGTTTTTACATCTCAACGTGGAATTTTCCTTGCTGAAATAAAGTTAGACCCCCTTTGGTATGTTTCATTAGAAAGAGGGGTTGCTGTGGGTGGCGTTGGAAGATGAGGTCTGTGCAGCCACAGCGGGTACATACACCAAAACCTGGTGTGCACACATTAAGCCGTGGGTGGGCAGAGGGAATAAACGTCGGATTGTGTTGCCTCCATTTAGACTCATCAGCCTGCTTGTGTGGTTTTCTCCCTCCTTGCTCTCTTCTAGTTTCTTTTTTTCTTTCGTTTTCAGGTTTTCGCTTACTATAAAAACTCCTTCCATCTTTGTTTACCCCTTCTGTCGTCTGTCCCTCCTTCCCCTCTCTGGAGAGCAGATGCAGCATCTTGATGTGCATATCATCACTGCCTTCTTATCTACCTCTTGTTAGAAGATGACAGGTTTAAATTACAGACCCTCCCCCTTTCCTGTACTGCGGTATTTCTAGTGTGTCTGTGTCAGATAAGGAGATTAGACATAGGAAATGAAATACCTGTCTCAGTTTTTGCCCAGAACACAGACTCTAACAAAAATCATAAGACTTTGCCTCTTTTTTTTCTCCTGGTTTACAGAATTCATTAGTAGATAACTATATCGTACACATGCACACAAAAAGGTGGCGTCAGATATCAGTTTGATCTGCCGCAGGGCTGGGATCTGCCAGATTAGTTCAGGGATTTCGTCTGTGATCACAGCACTCACACATACAGTCTTCGTCCCTCTGCAACACTGCAACTTTAGCTCTTTAGGGGAAACTTTTTTACGTGGGTTTCACAACAGGGCATTTTTCTGCCCCTGTTCTTAGCTTCACAAAGCATTAATCCAGTTACCAAGATTAGCCTATACTTTGCTTCCTAATGTTTCTATTTTAAGAATGATCAAAAGGGTCTTAAGGTCTTTATCCACCTATGAAATAACCCAAATCTCCAAAAAGGTCAAGACACAACTCAGCAGTTTTGTTGAACGCTCCCTACACAACCTTTTCCTCAAGGTTGCCCTCAGTAAAACCCAGCTAAAAGATTCTGCCAACCATTGCATTCAAATGAAACACAATTCAGACCCAAGTAATTATATAGGGATGTAACAAAAACATCAGAACACTGTCCACTTCTGCTAATATCTCCACTTCAACAAACATAAACAATATGTACCTGTGTTATTTTATTAAGAGGACTATAAATTCTATTTCATTCTTCACCTTCACGTGATAGTGACATGGATCTGATAAATTTTTGCTATTGCTAGCGCATCCAATAACAATACTTTGGGTTAAATATGAGATGAACCATGAACCACTAGTTTCCCCCTTCTCAGATAAATGAATTCTCTGAATGATAAACAAGCGCAACAAGAAAGACAGTGCTAGCAAGAGGAACGCCGATCAGCTGATCACCGACAGCCCGCCACGGAACAACAGGAGTGGGAGGAGGAGAAGTATTATTTCTTTCTTTTTTTTTTTAATGAAGGAGTGTGGGTGTTGAACCCTCTCACCAGGAAAATAGTGAGGTATGAGGGCGCAGTAATTCCATTTAAAAAATTAACGCAATTAATTACATAAATTAGTTACCACCATCAATGCGTTATTTTTGACAGCCTTGATATTTCTTTATATAATTCATGTTTTATTAACACATGAAAACCATGATTGCCACAGAACTTTTTTTTTATTATTGAGTAAATAAACTTGGCTCAAAGAATTTTTATTAAAAACCATCTTTAAATTGGACGTAGGGAATGTTTTCCACAAAAGACAGCGGCTGTTAATCCAGGACAATCTGTTATTACGGTGGCTTTCTGGCTTTCTTCTGCAAATTCCTCATGTTTCTTAAAAGCATTTACTAGCGCTTGTTATTGCTGTGGTTCGTTGCGCCTTTCCTTTAAGTCAACAGACTCCTCGTGCTCTTGTATGCGGGGACAACCCGAATGTTTTATAAAGTCGCTGGTGGTAAATCTGACAGCATTCTCGCCACCTCTGGAAACTTCAGCCCTGCATATGAGGCATGTCAATGTTTTTCTAGAAGGATTTTCTAATAAGTAATAATGCCAAATCACTGAAATACTACTAATTCAAAATGTTAGCACAACAGTCATTCACGTGCACCTGCTTCTCCGCCTTCCAACTCGAAACAGTTAGCAAGATTGCGTAACTTCCTGTTTCAATATTATGTAAATTAGGTAGTTCAAAATAAATGAACGCTCCCCTTGTCAAAGCAAATTTGTTCGGCATAACACAGCAGCCAGATCATCATTCTGCTGCTACCATGCTGGACAGTTAAAGGAAAGGAAGTCAAAGGGGAAAAAGAAAATGTCCCCAACCACGTCCGCGAGAACAAAACAAATTAATTTTGTTTTTCGTGGCCTCCAGAACAAAAACAAAGTTCTCACTTCTTGTGGAGTGTGTAACAGACCATAGTGTGATTAAATGTTTTGTACTTATGTAGAGCCATTATTTTTGTAAGTTGTAATGGCCTTTTAAATATGAAAATATGGTAAACAAGTAAAATTAAAGCCGCAAGCGGCATCCATCGGGTCCGAGCTCCGTGGCCCCGTCCACCCGTCTCGCACACCTATTTAGCTTAACTCGGCCCTGTGAACCTGTGTAATGATTTTTGCTAGCATGCTAATATGCTAGCTAACATGCTATGTAATGTTCTCATTGCTCTGGCTGGGTTTCTGACATGTTAATGGACAAAGTTA
>JBAMHW010000025.1:4146468-4163326 GCA_037177495.1 Rhadinocentrus ornatus | reverse complement strand
TCGGGACCCCATTCATTTGGGGGTATTTCTTTGTGACTAGGTGGCGCTGTCGAGTCATTTTTCAATTGAATTGCATGTGGACCATTTGGAAATCTAAGTTCCACCGGGATTGAAGTGTGTGCCAATTTTCACAACTTTTCATGGGTGTTTAGGGGGTCGTAGGGGCCCGCAAAGTGCTTAGAAGAATAATAATAAACATTTCAGGAACAATAGGGTCCTTTCCATACTTCGTATGGCTCGGACCCTAATTAGTAAATTCTAATACTTCTGTAGTAATCTCACGTCTCAGCTTTCTGTAGAGACAGAGATTCCACATACAGCCCTTGTAGTTGTAAATATGTTATTAATTTACTTTGGGTGTGTAATTTCAGACAGGAGGCAGAAAAAAAATCGGCCTCCTGATGTTTTTCTCTGTCAAGATATCTGTTAGAAACATTAGGAGACTGTTTATCTCCATAGTGAGATGATCTATCAGAAGCGTTTTTATGCGTACAGGGTTATTTAAGAGCACACAGAAACGGCGTGTCCTTGGGATGTCTGTAGCTGTTTGGCTCCAGTCAGCTCGGTGTGTGTGCCAGCAGCTTTAACGACTTGAGGTGAAACCCTTTAAGCCACAGCAGTGGGGGAAACACTGAAAGGAGGTCCAAAGCCAGTCTCTCGGGTGGAGAAAGTAATTGTTAAATGTTTGTTTTTTAAGCCCTGAGGATGAAGTTTGATGTGTTAACTTGGGGCTTAGAGTGCCCTCTTAGACATCAGCTACAGTTTGAAGGCTGCTACTTTGCACACTGACGGTAGAAGCAATCCTGAGTGAGAGCTGTCCTGAGAGAAAAAGCACAGCGCATATGTCTGGCCTCAGGGCGGCAGAGCTTCAGCCAACCTGCTTCTACCTGCACTGACGGCCCTGCCAGAGTCACCAAGAAGCTCACTGACACTCAGGCATCCAGGGTCACGCCGAGTATTTAACCTTTCCCATTCACACTCCGCTCTCCTGGAGGTAAATGTTTCTGTCCTCTTTCGCAACCGCTCCCGTTGTTTACGGCGAACATCAGTTTGGTTTAGACTTTTTCCTCTCTCACTCCTCCGATGCGGTATTGGAATGAACAGCATTATTATCATCTTAGTTTCATGGAGTTCAGAGTTTCATGGGGCTTAGATTCAGTAGCTGTTTTGGTTGCTCTGATTTTTGGGAAGACACCCAAAGACAGAGGAGTTCATTTCGCAGCATTTGGATCATGGGTGTTAGTTGTTTATGTGTGAGCAGATTAGCTTGGAACAAGGGAAACAGATTATATCTGGGTCCTTTAGAAGCCTGTTATGGCCTTTTTTTGCTCACTATAGATCTGTTTTATTGCCCAAGGTACATGTTGTAAAAGTCAGCTGAAATGAGAGGACTGTATCTGTTAAAAAGATCATGTCTGTATTTATGTGTATGTTCTCTGGCTCCTGGGGCATGTGCGAGGGCTCTGTGAAGGATGGGGGAGATTTACAGACATCCTGTAGGTCTCTTCCTCTTATCCCCTCTGCACTGTTAGAGCTACAAGGTTAGACCAGGTGAAATATGCCCTCCTTTTGCTTTATAAAGTAAGTTTGTCTGGGAAGAAACTGATCAATTCACACTAGAGATGTCATTATTACAGATTTTCTTGGTATGATTTTTGTTAAAGAATTTATTATGCGTAAAGTATTTTCCCAGCACTAACTAATGTGTAAAATCACCTGAGCACTCCTAATGTGTCTATCAATTTTATTTATTTATATCCTTTAATCCCAAAACAATTAACTAATATAGCAACAAAGTAAAGTAACTAAGAAGTCTCATCCCTGCCACATCTTCTCTCCTGTGTGAAGAATAAATAAATCCTACACATTAACTCTGGATTTCTCTCAGAAGGAAAAGGCTAGAGGACCTCTAACCGGACTTAGGAGGCTTCTAAACCACGTTATAAAATCTTGTTTTGAGTTTCTTTCATTTCATTTCTTTTCAACCTGAGTAGAAAATTTATAAACACAGGAAAAACATCTAGCTAGCTTTAGCTTTAGCAGAATAGCTACTGTTTGTTTGGGACAATAATAAAACTACAATAGTGAAAATACACAAGACCGTATATTTGGAGTTAAATGACTATGACTATTAGACACTGATGACTAAAAGTCATGGACCTTTTGCCGAGTCGATTATGTTTGAACAACGAAACTTTCCTTCACAAAAGACGTATTTACTTTCTTTTTCTTATCTCTGTAATGTAGCATTCAGTGAACATTTTTAAGTTGCTTTGGAGAAAAGTGTTGGCCAATTGACTGTAAAATTGAATTGAATTGAAAGCCTCACCTTGCGCTGTAAGACCAACCCGAGTCGGACATAATCACGAAAAAGCTAATGCCACCCCCCAGTTTGAGAACCACTTAGTTATAACCATGTCGGTGGCAAAAGGAATTACCAGTTTCTCTTCTATAGTCTGAGGCGTTTTAAACCAGAAAACTCAGCAATCTACATACATTTATTTTTTCTCTCTCTCTCTTTAACCCACAAACAAAATACAAAAGTCAGACGAGGATGTCTTAATCTGTTTGTTTGGAGGTTAAAACTCTTCCTTTGCAATAGTGTCCCACTCAGGCAGCCTCTTCTGCGTCCTCAACACAAAACAAAGCAACACAGGCGGAAAAACACGGAAGTGGTGTGACTTTGTTTTCGTTCCGTGTTTTGCTTATCCGCTGATATAGTTGATACAAAATATTTTATACTAAGTGACGTTTTTGAGGTATCTTTATGATTAATTAATTGTAGCATAAAATACCGTGATTATTGTAAGATTAAAAATAGGTGGCATCACTGCTTCACACCAGCCCTTTTTGCAAATTTTTTATCGGCTTAATTTTGCCGTAATCAGCGCACCCTGCTTTTTATAAGCTGGTTTTGCCCTGTCTTTTTATATACATATAATTACGTTATAATATAATCCCTAATTACGATTTATTAATTAATCACACAAAAATGAATGCAATAAATTACAGTTTGCATCCTAAACAACGTGGAGTGTTTGTCAGGTCACGATTTCCTGCTACATCGATTAAATTCAGACACACCTCAGAGCTGGGCGAAAGCATTGATGCCAATTTAACGACTTTGTTGCTATTTTTAGCGAGTTTTCAGAACCATCTAGTGACCATTTCAAAGAAGGGACTAGCGACAATTTGGAGACTTTTGGAAAATGACGTGAAAGCACGTTTGCTTCTTCTAAATTACAAGGTCTTCCGCAAGCCCGTCCTTACAGCTGCAGTCAGAGCCGGAGACGTTCACCTCTGCTCCACGACCATTTTTAATTTTATCTCTGCTTTATGTTTACATATTCTGTTTTCACAATTTTCTTTATCTTCCTTACAACCTTTTTAATTTCTGTTTGTACTTCTTCTGTGCCCCCATCTCTAAGTATGAAGCAAAGCTCATAAAGATAGCCAGCCCAGATCAAAGGCCCACGATGTCCCGTAAACCAGGATCAAAGCCTGATGTGAGCACAATGTTGTCATAACTTCTCATACGTTAGCTGAGCGGCTAGCCAGGCCTCAGCTGGATAAATATGTCTTGCTGCTGCAGGCTGGTAAAGATTATCACTGCACTTTGAAGGGGATAAACTACTACATGTGTCCAGACTGTAGTAAAATATATTTGTGCTTGTTGGGATTGATTATCCTGCATCTGTTTGGGACGTGCTTTCTACTTTCTGCTTTCTACTAACTGCTTGGACAGAATTAGGAATAACAGGGATCTTTAGCAAAAGTGGGAGTTTTTCAGAATTTAGTCTGTAACTTATCAAAAGACATAATTTATCCATTTGTTTATTTGCTGTGGTTTTAATAGAAAGTTGTAATTTTTTTGTGTGTATTTAGCAGTTATTCTTTAAACAGGAGGAATTACGTGTAAAAAGTTATAAAATCATTTTTAAAATAAATGAAATTAGAAATGCTTGCATATTGTTGGATGCATAATCTCTTGGATGCAGAATTGGAAACCCAGTTCTTGGGCTTTTTTGACACCTTGTTTGACCTGGACACACACTTTCACACACTCGGGTGTCTCTCAAAGGGACCTGGTGGACATATTATTTCCATCTGACAACACTTAAAAGCGTTTTTGCCATATTTGTGAGAGACATTTTATTTTATTTTATTCCTAATTTCATATATTTAACTTGAGATTTTACCAGCTTTTACCAGCTCAGTAAATAAATCACGCTAAAATAGATTTAAAATAACAAAAAAACAACAACATATTTTGTGTAAACACAAAAGAAAACAGACTGTCTGAAATCTTATTACCTCATAATTCAGGTACAATTACTAATGACTAAAATAACTAAACTGACACTAAATGTGTCTTTTCTGTTTGTGGGATCAGTCGGTGTGAAGTAGCTCATAGTTCAGCAGCTCTTTGCTGTTGTCTAAAAAAGGACTAGTTTTTACGGTGTGTTGATAAGCGATGTGTTTCCTCAAAGATAATGTATTGAAAAGATTTATTACCAACAATGGCTAAATGATTTTCAAATGAGAAATGTTGTCTTTGCATCGACTTGTTCTCTTGCTGTTTATTTGATACCGGAGGCCCTGATTTACAGAAGCCTGTTAGTGACAGAAAGCTAAATGAGTCATCCAGCATTTTCATTTTGCTTTAAAGGAGCAGAGGAAGAAAAATGTCTCTGTGAGGTAAGAAACAATAAACAAGCTAAGTTTTAGGGGGTGTGCAGCTTGTGACAGGAGGCTGATGGATGCAGCTGCAGGTAAAAACAGTTCCACCTCTCTGACCACACATGGCCTCTTAGACGCGGTTACTGTTGCAAGTTCAAGAGGTCTTAAAAACCCTGTTGCCACTACACTGCGGTACAGCTCTGGATCTAAACTTGATGTGTAGCCGTGATGAAGATGTCACACCAACTGACATCTTGTAACCATTGACTACAGTCCTCAAATCCCAACTGTCTGTTTGGAATTCGTGCACGCCCATATTTCACTTCCAGGAATTCAAGGCAGTGGCAGGTGCGGACAGAAAAGGCCATTGCTTACCAGTGGATGCAGTCATCCTAAAAAACGTCCCTACACACACACAAACACACACATGTACACATGGTTCTGTTGGCTTTTGCATAAAAATGTAGATTTGAGGTCTTCACATAAAAGTCAGATATGGCTGACATGTCGTCATCTCGCACAAACACGTCCGAGGAAACGTGGAGCATGACTTCCAGAGCTGCTGCTTTTCCACAAAAATGTTCCATGTCTGGTTGTGTTTCCTCTGTGTGATAAAGGGAGAGGCTCCCCAGCTGACCTGTGTTTAAACTCTGTTTAAACAGCACAGGCCTGTTCCAGTGTTTATTGGAGGCCTGTTAGTAACTTGATGCCCTATGAATCACTGTGTGTCACTGCTCAAGCTAATGCACTTCAGAGCGGTTAATAACCCTCCAACTTATTATCAACACTCATCCCTGTCTTAGATGTAACTGTGGTCCTTAATTTTAATTATTAGTTTAAAAACATTTATATTGATTTTTAAACATTTATATTCGTTTTCTCACATTTATTTAACCCTAATTGGCCACTTCTCTGAAGTAATAAATCTTAAGGCTCCTTTAAAAGAACTTTATTGTTCATTTCAATATCAAAAATAGAAATTTGTACTAAAAGGGAGTCTACACGGGCCTTTCGAGACCATCAGAAACACCAAAGTTGTCCAAGAAATAAAGAAATTCTCTAGTAAAAATGAATTATTAAAATAAAAAAATTTAAAAAAGCTCTCTGTCTCTGACCAGCAACTGTGTAATAAAGGCCTCTACATAGTTTCTTGTTGACCTGCTAATATTTTATACATCCACCACATGATTACACTCACACCCTCCAGAAAACATGAGGTTGCAGACTAAAACATAGAATTCATTGGGAAAAACCAGATAACACAGAAAGAAATAAAAGAGGTTTCATAGGCTCATATCGTGGTTCACAGGATAATTTTTTCTGCTACAGAAAGAAGCCACAAGTGTGTTGACCTAATATCTGCTAAAAGAAGCTACTTTGATGAGTTAGAAGTCATAGAAAAATTTTGGTTTGCACACGGATCCCACGATTTTTTTTAAATTTATTCCTTCTACGGTTTTATTTCACCACAGTGAGACTTTGAACTGCTTGAATTTAAGTTAAAAAACAAAACAAAACGAGTGTGTTGTAAAACTTCTGAGTGGTAGGTTATATCTCCGCGCAGTGCGGTCTCCTAGTTTCATTTGAATGGGAGCACAGGTGGCGTGAACCTGTTTCCGGGTTGTTCCAGCCTCTAATTGTTTTTCAGCGTGCCACTAATCAGGCTGACACACACAGCCTGATGGTTGATATGAATTACTCTTGCTTGTGGGATATTTACCTGCCTCCCGGTTGACTGTTAACACGGAATATCCATTTTATTTTTCATTGTTAGTTGAAGTCTAAAGCAGATTTGTTGAATTTAGTGAAAGAAAAATCTCATTTATCTCACAAGCCAAGCTTTCCCCTCGGTGTCCTCAGTTCCCAGCTGCTCCTCTGTTTCTCTCCTCTGTCAGCACAGTGCTGAGTGAGCGGCTGGCGCTCTGTGTTTACCTTATTAATTAGCCCAGTGATCCAGAAACACTCTCCCTCTGGCAAATAGAATAACCCCGGAGGGTTATTCAGGGCCGGAGGAGAAAGAAAACAAGAAAGGTGGCAGAAGCCAATGAAAGAAGGAGTGCAAGTTGGACAGAAGGACAGTCTGCGTGTTAAATTTGCCTTTAAGGGAAAGTGAGTAGAGGTGATGAGAATTATGGAGGAAACCCGATACAGTGTGCTGTCATCTTGCTTAATTTAGAGTCATCAGTCAACACTGCTTCTCTGTTGCGCACCACCTTCCCTGTGCTCAACACTTTCATTTCTTTTCATTTGCACAGACTGAGATGGTAATTTTCTTTTAGTTTATAGATTACGAACAGATAAAAAATAACGTCCCAGGCACAGAAATTGATTTTAGCTTTCCAGCTTAGCTCCAGGTTGATGAGAATAGGATAAATTTATTACTGTTGACACGATGGATTCTTGATTTATCTCCTCTTTGTCGTTTAAAGGTCCTCGGGTATGCTGCGCGCCTTTCCAATCGTCGGAAATAAATTCAGATCAGAGCGTCATAGACCAAAATTCAAAACAGACCTTAAGTAGATAAATAGATATGCCTGACGGTGCTGTCGTGAGTCTGTTCCAAGTATTTCCAATAACTCCATTCCTCCATTTCGGGCCATATCTCTGTCCTGAGGTCTGCAGTTCAAGGCCATACATGGAAAGCCAACAGTCAGTGCGCACTGAGAAGAATTACATTAGCAATGCAGAATTTTCCCCTGGCTGCTGGTTCAAAGACGGGCTTTGAAAATGTGGTTTCCATTAGGCGTTCTTGCTTTAAAGCTGGTTAAAGATTACATTGCAAATTGAAAAGGTAAATTTATAAATATTGGTTTATATGAGCAAGTCTCTCTGAACAAATCTGGTTTCATCGTGCGTCATTTGCATATCTAAGCAGGAAAATCAATGTCCTGATTAAACCTGGTACCGCTCGACATCTGGCTGTCATATTCATGTGCCTGGTGAAAATCCTAAAAGGGATTTACGGCCGTCTTACAACTCACAACTGTGGAGTGAAATTCTTCACCAATAGCTTCAGTTCAATTTTGCTTCCTATTATCACTAATTATTACATTCCTCAGATTTTACTTTGACAGCAAAACGGGTAAAAACACAGTGACTCAGGTTCAGACTGATTTGACCTCAGGCTGCAGAAAAGGGATTTCTGAACCTGTTTCCGTCTCTTCTGTGTTAGAGGATTCAGTTAAAGACAGAAGAGGAGTGAAATTGATCTTTACATGGAATAGAAGAGAACCATGTTTTTTCTCTAATCTGGAAAACAAACGCTAAGATTTATGTTAATAAATGTTTTTTTGACAGAACCTGATCTAAAGATCTTAAATCCAGTTGTAGCCTCTGTCTGAAGGAGACAGAACATATTTCAGCCTCTTTATGGATTTTGTTTTTACCTTCTTTTTTTTTTATTAAGCAACAGGATACACAAAGGAAAGCTTAATCTAAATTAATACCATTTCCCTTTTACCCATTAAAACAGCATTTTTACGATGTGTTAAGGTGAAACATGCTGCATACTTTCCCTTAAGATAAGTTTCTCCTCCGTTATCCCAGATCAGTTATCTCCTGCAGCCCAGCTCTGATCAGATGGCCATATCTGATTCTCTCACTTCCTTTCCCCCCTCCTCCCTTCCACTCGGAGGGTTCTTCTGCTCCCGGCATACCGGACGCTCTCCCACTGCTCCCAGGAGGAGCTGACGAGAAATCCAGATAAATCCCAAGCAGCTGAAGGACTTGTGTGTGTACATTTGGGCCAACCCTACCGTTTCAGGAAGCCTTATTACAGACAGCGATACATAAAAATAGAAAAAAACTACAGTCTCATGTTGCATTCCTTCCCTTTTGGGTTAAAGGTTTGAGGTTCGGCTCACGTTCATAAATGTTGCTGAGAACTTTTGTGGTTTTGTTTGTGTTCAGGCTGATACCTCTTTCAGATCTGGTTGAGTTCAAAAAGAAATCTGTTCGTATCCGTCTGAGCCAGGCAGGAATCTTCAGGTCCGTATCAGCATGTAGAATAAATGTTTATTCCTTAGATACATTGAAGTTGTCTCTGGATGGTGCTTCTATATTAACCCTTAAAATTGCTGGCGCCCTCCGATCACTATCACAATTTCTCAGGAACGGTAGTGTGTAATTCTGTGGGGTTAATTGTGATGGATAGCTTACCCTTTAGGTGATCTACATAAGTTTTCCAGGCATATACATCCCATCCAGGAGGCTCACAATCCAGCCATAAAATGCAATGTATTCAGAAAATCTATATGGTAGATCCACAATGAGTAATTCATGATAACATCATTATTTATAAAAAAAAATTAATAAAAAAGATAACTGTTACTACTATGTTGCTAAGAAACCTCTATTTTGACCTAGAAATGATGCTGAAGCCACTTCATAACAAACTTTCAACCAATCAGAAAGCTTAAACTGAGCAGCCAAGTAAGCAGAATCTACGTCTGTCTGAAAAGAACTAAAGTAATGCTCCTCTATGGCTGGAATAAAGCCTAGAAGATGCTTTTCATGCACAATGACGTCAAAAACAAGCAGAGTTGGAGGTAATTTTGCGAGGATAGCGGGTAAATAGTAGCATAAATATCTGTAAATAGCTAAAAAAAGAGAAAAGTGTAAATATGTAAATAGTTTTTGTGTTTGTCTCAATGCCAATAGTTTTTCTATAATAGTCTTTTGAAGGCCCAGACTTCAGAGAATCGTATGCAGATTAGAAAAGACTTGGTCACTGTTAATCTGTGTGTTATTCCTAAAAAGTATTGTTAATAATTTCTTTGCTGTTTTGATCGGCCTTTATGCGTCAATATCTATTGATAGATTTATTTTACACCATTTTAGCCTCAATATCTGACAACTGAGGCTGTCCTGAAAATGTAATGTCTGGGATTATAAAGATTGTTATTATAAGTGCAGTTTTACAAAAGATAAATAAATAAAAACAGGTGAAGCACAAAAATAGCAAAGCAAAAGTCTGAGAGTTTTAAGGGTTATAACCAAGCGGCAACCTCCGGCGGTAAAATGTGAAGTGCAAAACATTGCAGTTCACCCCTCATCCACTAGGGGCTCCAAAACAGGGCAAATCCCCATAGGCTCCCATGTTAAACAGACCAACTTCACAGCAGAAATAAACATTTAAAGCCTGATACAAAAAAAGGTCAACTTTACCTTCATGACAACAGTGAGGTGGGTGAAATTTTTTCTAACTCATCCGTTTGGATGTTAATTAATCTTGAAATTCGGCATAATTAAGGACGTGTCCTTTTGACTGACAGTTATCCAGTATCTGCCGGCAAGACGGGAGAGTGAAACACAAACGCGGTTTTTAGCCGGCTAACAGGGGGCCTTAGCTTTAGCCCGCCTACCTCCGTTAGCTGGTTAGCTACCATTAGTTCAGTTAGCTCTTAGCTACAGGCAGCTCAGAGTTTGATGGGTGTCAATTATCCCCCCCCCCCACCTTCACAATCCCCCTCTCTTTGCCAATTTTTGGATTTTCCGGGACACATGTGACGCTGCCAAGATGGCGACGGTGGGAACTGCCCAATGAGCTTCAATTTAGCTCTTCAGAAACCTACGGGTGATGTCATGGAGGCTCCGTCCATCTTTTAGTCTATGGTTAAAACCTCCAGCTGTCTAAGCTTGTCTGTCACATCAGAGACAGATTTGAAAGGAGGAACATATTCTAGGTTCAGTGGAAAGTGCTTCTGACATCCACATCAGCTTTATTGTTTTTAGTGGTCTAGAACCAATAGGTATGTGCTGGAAGACGGAGAACACCAATTTGTCCACCCTTTCTCAAAAAGTATCTGCAAGTCTGTTTTTGATTGGCTCCTACTTTGACTTTAAAATGTAAACCTGATTTATCTCCCTCTTTTTGTTTTTCAGCCCTGCAAGGCCTTTTCGATTCCCCAAAAGGTAAGATCTGCCAAGAACTGCTTCTACTCTTTAAATATTCTGGATTGCAATGTTCTCCTCCTCCTCCTCTTCTCCCCTTTATTCCTGTCATCCATCCATCACTGCTTTTGTGGAGCCATCATTCCTCAGTAGTGAGTCATGAGAGTTATGGAGGGGGGAGTTGTGAGTCTCTCTCTCTGTACCTGGCCTTTAGGTCTCCTCATTTGTCCATTACACCGCAGAAAAAATCCACAGCATTAAGAAAGGTTGAGGAGCAAAATGCCATGTAAGCTTTGCACAGTCAGTAGCACACAAAAACCCCTAAAAGCATGCTTTATAATCAAGCAGATGCCTAAAAAAGTTGCCAAGATGGAGGCTTTGACTGATTTATTTGAATTTCATAATTCTTGAAACATCCCCTCTTAATGTGCTAAATCATAGTTGTCCTACGACTCCGATCTATGGTGCGCAGTCTTTGCTTTTAGATAGATATTGTCACAGGTATCATTGTCATCTAATCTCATTTCCTCATCTCGTCACCATCTCCAGCTATGCTGAGCTGATAGCTGATTGGCCAGTGGTTGTGCTCGGCGTCTGCACAGTGCTCATTGTTATTTGTGCCCTGGTGGGCATCCTGGTACCTGACCTGCCTGATTTCTCTGATCCACTGCTGGTGAGTACAGCTCCATCCAAACTTTGAGATTAGACACAATGTGCCAGTACTGTCACAGCATCAGTTTGATTCTGGTTGTCCTGGGATACCGAGCAGGTGTGGTTCTGTTTCTGTTAGTGTTGACAACACAGCTCACTGTGAATGACATCCACTTGGAAATTATTTTATTATTTACTTTACATTTCTATCAGGTCATCTTCAAAAAAAAAAAAGAAAAGAATATCTGTTTGATCTCAATTTGTAGGGCGCAGCACTTTTTTTCCTAATTCTATTCATCTCTCTTTGAAGGGTTTTGAGCCACGGAGAACTGCCATCGGCCAGCGACTGGTCACATGGAACAATATGGTGAAGAACACAGGCTACAGAGCCACGCTGGCCAACTACCCCTTCAAATATGCTGACGAACAAGCCAAAAAGTAACTTCACACACATCTCTTACATTATTTAGGCAAGATTGTGTAAAGTCAGTTACCTGAATTTCTCTCTGTTTACCTGCTGCAGAGCTTGTCCTTTTTCATGCTGCTGACATGAAAACATTTATCAGAGTTTACAGATGTTTGCAAGAGGAGAAGAAGCCAGCATTTCTAGCACAGGAAAAGTAAATTAAAAGGCACAATTGCACTTGCGGTTTTTCTCTTCTTGTATCATAAGTTGGGTCCGACAGATATGGATTTTTTTTAGGTCGACGGCAATTCCAATATTTGGGAGAAAAAAATCCGATAACTGGGTAATTATCGTCTGCGTCAAGCGATAGATAGCGAAGCTCCCTAAAAACTGACCAAATTATAAGCTAACGATGGAGAAGATGGACGAAACTGTCCATCCATCAGCGTATCCGTCTTCTGCGTCGAGCATAAATGGGCCTTTAGAGATAGGGTGAGAAGCTCGGTGATCCGGGAGGGGCTCAGAGTAGAGTCGCTGCTCCTCCGCATCGAGAGGAGCCAGATGAGGTGGTTTGGGCATCTGGTCAGGATGCCTCCTGGACGCCTTCCTGGTGAGGCATTCCAGGCACGTCCCACCGGAACGAGGCCACGGGGAAGACCCAGGACACGCTGGAGGGACTACATCTCTCAGCTGGCCTGTGGTCTGGTCTTTCATGCTTAGGCAGCTGCCCCTGCAACCCGACCCCGGATAAGCAGTGGAAAATGGATGGATGGAAGTTTAAAATGTTTGTAATTAAGATAAGGCAAAAGAATTATTTAAATCAGAAATCGGATTTGGTTTGTAAAAATCTGAGATTTATATTTAGGCCAAATGGCTGAGCCCTCCTCAGAGTTAAACAAAACAAACTTAGATCCATTCTACACTGTCAAAAGGGGTTTCAAGAAAAATTTAATCTGAACACTTACAAATTATTTACCACTTTTCCAAATAAATAAATAACTAGATTACAGACATAAATTCTGGATTAATTTGATTTATGATATAGATATTCAGAATAGATTAATTATAGCATTTAGGATGAATGTAGCAAAATGGCCACAACACTGGCATTTTTTTATTATTGTAACAATAAACAGAGACCTAGCTGTTCAGGTCTCATACGTTTTGTGTCTTGCAGAGAGGAAAATATTTCTGTTTCAGTTTGGCCTACAGTCAGGACGGAGTAGGGGGTGAGGTAGTGATGAGAGTAAGGTGGGTGTTGGGCTCAGGGTTCTTGCATACTGTTGACTGACATGCTGAAAAGGCTGAATCCCCCTGTGGAAGAGGAGAGGAACAAAGTAGAGATTTGTCCATCCGCCAGGTCGTCATCTGCAGACAGAGACAGTCTGCAAAGGTCTAGATCTTCTTCTGATATCTGTCTCCTTAGGTATTTTGGTACAGACGACCAGATTTTAGCATTGTCTCAACAATTTGTAAACAAAGTCGTGGCAGTCACTGAAGACGCTGACGTGACAGTAGTGCTCCTGAATCCGCCTTTCGTCAGGACACTCCTGCGTCCCTGTGGTTAAGATTAGCATGTCTAAAAGTTGCAGCTCCGATTTGCTGATCAGATAATGGATCTTCTCTCTGTCTGCATATCAGTCTCGCTCCACGCATCTTTTTGTAATTGTGTACTTATGTGTGTTTCTCTGCTCTCTGTCGCTTGCATTCCTGCCTCATCTGTTGCCTCTTCCTGACACCCGATTAATCCGTAATTAATAAGCCGTCCGGTTTTTAGCAAAAGATGGCCCTAAAACAAGTAAGAAAAAGGAAAAAATATGTGCCCCCTGAGCCGTAACAGTTTTCTGTAGCATTGTTCTGCTAAAGAAGATGTAAACACACATGCACTCCAAGTCTTTAACAGCAGCATTTCTGCTGCTTCTCTGATTGTCTGATGTATGAAGATTTCTGTCTTCTTGGTTATTTCATTTAGCTTTGGATAGTTCAGAGGCAAAATATCTTGTTTACGCTGAGAGGCAGCCTGAGATATGAAATAACAGCCAACAGAGGTTAGCATAGATTCTGCTATAGCATCAGTTGAGGAGGAAAATGACTTATCTTGGAGGAAAAGATATTTTCATTCTGCTAACCGGCTCCCACAAAGGTTTAATTTACCAGCTTGTTTTGTTTAATTGATCTGATTGGCTGAAAGCAGCTTTTATAGATATGCAAGAATAAACGCTAACTAAGAGGAGGATCCAAGATTACTAAGGAAGGTTGGTAACAATTGTCCTTAGCAGCCACTTTATCAGGTCCACCTTGCTAGTACCAGGTTAGACCCCTTTTTCCTTTAGAACTGCCTTAATTCTTGGTGTCATAGATCCAACATTCCTCAGAGATTTTGCTCCATATCAACATGACACAGTTGCTGCAGGTTTGTCGGCTGCGTCCATGATGGGTGGGGAGTGTGTGTGAATTGTAGCCTCAGTTTCCTGTTCTTAGCTGACAGGAGGCACCCGGTCTGGTTTTCTGCTGCTGTAGCCCATCTGCTTCAAGGTGGGACAACTGCTGCTTGCTGGATATTTTCTCTTCTTCAGACCATTCTCTGTAAACCCTGGAGATGGTTGTGTTGAGCAGTGTCTGAAATACTCAGACAATCGTGCTCACTTAAATCCCCTTGATTCCTCATTCTGAGTTGCTGCCATGTGATTGGCTGATTAGATATGTGTGTCAACAAGCAACTGAACAGGTGGATAAAGCGGCCGGAGTGTGTTAGTTCGGTGTTGGTCCACCTTGGGGCAGATCTGTAACATGCAGGACAGATGTTGTTCTCCCCATGACCAAGATCCAGCTAAGCTCTAGAAAATGTTTGGATGTCGTGGAGTTGTTGTTGTTCTGTCCCGCTTCTCTTTCCCACCCTCCTAATCTTCACAAGAAAGCCCACGTTTTTTGTTTTTTTTCCCCCTAGTGTCCCCTTGCACTGCACTGGCCTGTAATGTAAAACAAGTTCACGGTGTGAATCTGCTTTTCCTGTTTTCTAGTCACCAAGAGCCCAGATGGCAGGAGGATCACTTTGACAGAGAAAAGCGGCAGGCGGAGTGGGACTTAAGTAAAGAATTCTTCTGTGATGTGCCAGGTAAGTAGAGAGCATTCAGAAATGCTTTGCTTTCCAGAGGTGAAGCATAGAAGATTTCTCCTGTAAGTTATGGAAATCTTCTTTGTACAGGTGACCGTTACTCTCGGCTGGTGTTTGCATCAGCCGAAGGGAAGAATCTGTGGAATATTCAAGCCATCAAATCAATGTGCAGTCAGGACAACATGAGAGTAAGTATATAGTAAAGCACTTTGTCTTTATTTTATGCTCTTTCTACCTGTCTTTATTATTTCCTTTTTCCAGGTGCGCTCCCACCGTGACTACTGGAGTCTTTGTCAGCGCACCAACGGTGACTCTTGTTGCCCAAGCTGGACACTTGGTAACTACATCGCCGTCCTCACCAACCGGTCGTCCTGTCAGAAAATCACAGAACGCGACATGTCCCACACACTGAAGGTCCTGCGCTCATGTGCCAAGTTTTACCACAACGGCACGCTGGGACCCGACTGCTGGGACATGTCCCTGCGACGGAAAGACCAGCTGAAGTGCGCCAGTGTGCCCCGGAAGTGCACCAAGTACAACGCCGTCTACCAGATCCTTCACTTCCTCGTGGACAAAGACTTCCTCAGCCCCAAGAGCCAGGAGCATCCGCCTCCTGTGCTCAAGTACAGCATGCTCTTCTCTCCCACAGAGAAAGGAGAGTCTATGATGAACATTTACCTGGACAATTTTGAGAACTGGAACTCGTCAGATGGCATCACCACGGTGACAGGGATCGAGTTTGGCATCAAACACGACCTCTTTCAGGACTACCTCCTCACAGACACGGTGTACCCCGCCATAGCCATAGTGATTGTCCTGCTGGTCATGTGTGTCTACACACGGTCAGTGTTCATCACTCTTATGACCATAATTGCCATCATCAGTTCACTGATCGTGTCCTACTTTCTTTATCGAATGGTTTTCAACTTTGAATTCTTCCCCTTCATGAACCTGACGGCCCTCATCATCCTCGTTGGCATCGGGGCAGATGACGCCTTTGTATTGTGTGATGTGTGGAACTACACTAAGTTTGATAAGCCGCACGCTGAGTTGGCAGAGACGGTCAGTGTGACCCTACAGCATGCCGCTCTCTCCATGTTCGTCACCAGCTTCACCACGGCCGCAGCTTTTTATGCCAACTACGTCAGCAACATCACCGCCATACGCTGCTTCGGGGTCTACGCTGGCACTGCCATTTTGGTCAACTATATCCTCATGGTGACGTGGCTGCCGGCCGTGGTGGTGCTACATGAACGCTACCTGCCCAGCGTGTTCTCCTGTTCCAAGCCTCCGCACCAGCAAAGAAGATTCTGCACTCAGGTGTTCTGGGCCGGTCTTTGCCAGAAGGCCAACAAATGCCTGTTTACTGTCTCCGAGGCGTCGAGGATCTTCTTCGAGAAGGTCCTGCCCTGTGTTGTTATCAAGCTTCGCTACCTCTGGCTCCTCTGGTTCCTTGCCATCACAGTTGGCGGGGCTTACGTGGTTTGTGTGAACCCAAAGATGAAGCTCCCATCCCTGGAGCTGGCAGAGTTCCAGGTGTTCCGGTCCTCTCACCCTTTTGAGCGCTACGACGCGGAGTACAAAAAACTTTTCATGTTCGAGAGAGTTCATCACGGTGAGGACCTTCATATGCCAATCACAATCGTTTGGGGGGTTTTTCCTGTAGATAACGGAGACCCCCTGAACCCCAAAAATAAGGGAAAGCTGATGTTGGATAGCAGCTTCAACATAGCCAGTCCAGCAGCTCAGTTGTGGATCCTCAACTTCTGCCAGAAGCTGAGAAACCAGAGCTTCGTTTTTCAGTCAGATGAGCAGGACTTCACCAGCTGCTTCATCGAGACGTTCAAACAGGTTAGTGCCGTCAGAAAATACACTTTGAAGCATCGAGTCTCAACTTTTTTTTGAGTCAGTGCCTGCCTATCCATTACCCAGGTCCCCTACAGCCCCCCACCATTAAATTGTAGGCTAAAGCTACTAACTTAAATGCAACTGCCATCAGAACCAAGGTTATAATAGTTTGGGATTTTTTATTAGTTTTAGAATAGAATAGAATAGAATGCCTTTATTGTCATTATACACCGGTACAACGAGATTAAGCCATCACCAAAACAGTG
>JBAMHW010000025.1:4135886-4146368 GCA_037177495.1 Rhadinocentrus ornatus | reverse complement strand
ATGTGTATTTACATTGCAGTACGATATTGCACGGATTTAGAAAAGTAATTAAATATGAATAAATATATCTACAAAATCTTTTAGATTTAAAAAATTTTAGTTTTTATTTCGGTTTGACTTTTTGTTTTAATGGGTTTTTAGAGCCGATTTTCACATTTTGTTTTTTGAAAATGCTTATTTTTTATTAGTTTTAATTTTGGTTTTAGTTTTTTTTTTCTAAATTTTGGTTATTGTCAGGTGCAAAATTCGAAATCATCATAATAAGCACTGTATAATAAAAACTCAACAAGATTCAATTTTTAAAAACTGTATCAGGAGGAAACAGGAACAGCCAGCGACAAATCAAATACAACAGCTCATAAGATAGCAGCCTTAAGTAAAACAAAAAATGTGTGCAGTGCTGCTGCTGAGATGGTGTGCTAGGTAAAAATCAACATGACCGACATACTAAAGATACACATCAACATAACATGAATCCATTCAAGAGACAATTCACAGTCCTTGGCAGCCGAGAGTCTGAAGGAGCTCAACCTGACTAATCATGAAGAACCTGAAAAACCCAACAAACTCTAGACTGGAGCTTTCAGATAACTCCTAATTAACTACATGAAGAATTGCACTGGAGGTGCAGCAACTTCAGAGCAGTTCATTATCTCACATGTTAGACGTCATCAGAGCAGATCTCGCGGATCTTGTTAAGGTTGTCCTCAAGATCTCTTGCTGAGTAGATCTTGACAGTAGGGACATCTGTAAAGGCTTTAATGAAATCTTCTTCATCAACTGCGTTCATCAACATAAAGTGAGTGCAGTGAATATTTCAGACACTAAAAACATGGAGCCAGACAGCTGGTTAAGATACTGATGGATGTCAGCCGGGTGTTGATGCGCCTTTCTTTTCTACGATAAACGTACATAACCTACTGTCTAACATTGTAAACAAAAATTAATTTAAGCCTCTCAAATTCAACGTTTTGGTGTGACTGTGTGTGTGTGTGTATAACTGGCCTGCCTGTGACTCACGTTCCTTCCCCGAGCTGCTCGACCTGGCTGAAACTTCTCTTTCTGGGGAGGGGGCAGAGAGGCTACCTGGTCCAGGTACTCCTGGCTAGCCTTCTTGTGCAGCTTTTCAACTGGACTTTCAGAATCACGTTTTTTTTTCCTTCCACATATTGTACCACCTACTTCTTCCACAAGGCACTTTTATATAAAAATGAACAGAGCGAGCGAGAATAAGATGAATAGGCTATAAAAGTTTATTAATTTAAAAAGGACGTGCAAAGTCAAATGTAAGAAGAACGATGTGCAACCCAAAATAGAATTTAAAAAGTAGAATAAAAGGCAAGTAGATTAAAGCAGCAGGTAGAGCCTGGTGTCTTAGCAGCTCTTCCCTGTCTGCCCGAGGTGACTTACTGAACAGAGCGATGGAGCGTGGCAGGAAAGATTTCCTGTATCTGTCCGTACGACAGCGGTTTGATGGTTATTTCACTGCAGAGGAGTCAGTTTCAGCCATTGTGCACCCGAGGCCGGCAAATCCAAATTGAAGTACTTTTTTAAAAGAAATTTGTGGCCTTTGTTGAGCAAGGCTTAACGTACAGCAAAGGGCCCAATGCCGGGATTGAAACCTGGGGTATTTGGTGGCTGCTACCATATGAGCTTGGATTTTGTTACCCAGCTGAATCCTGATGCAGGCATCTTTGTTCACGCTAGCATGCCAAAATGGCAGAAAGAAACTCAGCCTAAACCAATAAAACCACTAAAATTTTAGAAATCATACATTATGTGTTGCCTGTGCTGTTTTGTGATAAAACCTATATTCCAGCTGGGAAAGAATATGCTCAAGTCTTTTCCTGAGACTCTGCATTAGTTGGAAACTTATCACGAAGGTCCAGGTTGTTTTTATAAAGAAGAAAAGTTCCTTTTTTAGGATCAGGTGTGCCATCTTTCTACAGTGTATAATGTTTGGGTTTACTTCCTTCTGGATCCTTATTGGCCCTCATTTCTCCTGACTATGATTGGTAGATTAAGGTATCAATCATCAAAACTGACCAATGGATTGCCAACACCCCCCGACATTGTCTGATAAATGCTACTTTAAAGTGTACAATCATCTTCATTCAATGTTTTTATTCACAGTGGATGGAGAACCAGGACTGTGAAGAGGCCTCTGTCTACCCCTGCTGCAGTCAGTCCACTTTTCCATATAAGCAGGATGTATTTGAGTTGTGCATCAAGAGAGCCATAATGGAGCTGGATCGGAGTACGAGCTACCATCTGGACAGCAAGACCCCTGGACCTCGATTTGATATCAATGACACCATTAGATCCATAGTTTTAGAGTTTCAGAGTACCTACCTCTTCACACTGGCCTATGAGAAGATGTACCAGTTCTACCGTGAGGTCTGTGGCATTTAAATTCTTGCATCCCCCTAACCTCTGCTTGACCTGGACTAAACTTGTGCTTCTGTTTTAGGTGGATGCCTGGATCACAGAGGAGCTGCGCTACGCCCCAGCAGGCCTTAGCAATGGCTGGTTTGTCAGCAACCTGGAGTTCTATGACCTCCAGGACAGCCTGTCAGGCGGCACTCTGGTTGCCATGGCGTTGTCCGTGGCGGTTGCTTTCAGCGTCATGCTGCTAACCACCTGGAATGTCATCATCAGTCTGTACGCCATCCTGTCCATCGCTGGGACCATATTTGTCACCGTTGGCTCGCTGGTGCTTCTGGGCTGGGAGCTGAATGTCCTGGAGTCCGTCACCATCTCCGTCGCAGTTGGTCTGTCTGTGGACTTCGCTGTCCACTACGGCGTAGCCTACAGACTCGCTCCAGAGCCCGACCGTGAGGGGAAGGTGATTTTTTCCCTCAGTCGGATGGGCTCTGCAATCGCTATGGCAGCACTGACCACCTTTGTTGCCGGGGCGATGATGATGCCCTCGACTGTGCTAGCCTACACTCAGCTGGGTACATTCATGATGCTGATCATGTGCATCAGTTGGGCCTTCGCCACTTTCTTCTTCCAGTGCATGTGCCGCTGCCTGGGCCCCCAGGGCACCTGTGGTCAGATACCACTGCCCAAAAAGCTGCAGTGTCAGGTCTTCACCAAAGCCACAGCCACGACCCCTTCTCCTCAAGGGAAGAGCTCTGGGAAATACCAGCTGGACACCCGGGCCGGGGAAGTGGAGCACTATGAGTTGGAGCCACTGGCATCCAGTCAGAAAACAAAAGATAAACCACGAGAAGAAGAGAAGTTGTGCACTCAGCTGTATAATGGCATCCCTCCTCACCACCTCACTGGTACATATTCACACATCCACTATAAGAGCTCTGAAACTGGCAGAACTGGCCCAGAAAACGGACATGTAGCCACGCTCAACACCCCATCCAGGTGTCAGTACTCTCAAAACACAAACTGTACATGCGGGGATCCTCCTCCTCACCTGCTTCAGCAGTGGACTCCACACTCCTGTGCTCAGCCTCCCCAGGACTCTCTTTCCTGTCCTCCCACTCCGCAGCTCTTCCCCCTTTCAGGAAACACCCCAAACAAACAAAACAAAGCTTTAGTACCTACAAACCTGGACCCGCTCTACACACACATGGAGTGCCGTGTGCACTACGTACACTGCCCCCTCACTCATTTCCATCACTGCTCCCAGGGAAGAGTAGTGAGCCCGAGGCAAGGACCGGCTCATACCTGCCACCTCAGGAAGTACTGTGTCCACTCAGCCAGAGAACAGAGATCCACAACCTCAAACCAGGACACAAGCTCAGCTCCAGGACCAGTCGCTGGCTCTGAGACTGTCGGAGGGGTAGACTTTCATAGACATGAAATGAGCCCTTCATGTCCAGATCGTAGCCAAGATATAATCGCCGGGGGCTCAACACATCCCCACACTCAGCACCCCCCTTCCCCACCTCACACAACCTGTCATGACAGACAGAAGATGAAGGACAGAGACTTCTGCTGTGGTGAAAATCCTGCAGCCGCCACAATCACGGACACAGTGACGCACAGTGATGCTAGCAAAATCCCTGGCAATCAGGAGGATCTCGACAGTATTCCCGTCACGCGGGAGGAAAGTCTCAAAAAGTGCAAACAGAACTCAAAAAGAGAGCGGGCGTCCTCCGCCTCCCCAAAGAAACTCTACTGTTTTAACAGGACGTTGAAAGTGAAGTGCAATTCAGCTTCAGAGTTTAATGTTTCAAAAAAAGAAGCCAGCGTGCCTCCTATTCTAGTAAACACTAATCCCTCATCTGAGACCGTGTGCTGACCAGAAATCCATCTTTTACTGGAAACAATCCAGAAGAAAAGGCAAATGTAAAAAAAAAAGAACATTTTAAACATCTCTGTGCATCATACGAGGGGGGAGGAGTTGTTGTTGACCAAGTGCCTGTATGTTCTCTGCTTTGTTCTCACAGATTTTTTAACTAGGGATGGGACCTGAGAACTAGTTCCAAATTTTCTAAAGCATCATCTATTCCTCTACTGATGTCCACAGCTGCTGGAAAATGCTTTTAAATCAACATCTCCACTTTCTAATGTGAAAAACAAAATGTAATCCATGTGATGTTGCTCCTCCAGCAGCAGTGTTGCGCTTGTAGAGCGTTTATAGGAGGCTGTAAACTGCAAGGAGATGTCCAAGATTCTGTCTGAGGCATCAATGTGCTTGTTAATCTGGCCAAAACGACTCTCACGCATATTTTACTTATCTGGATGACGTTTTTCTCAAGTATTGGAGTGGTTGCAATGTAATGTAGTTTTATTACAGCTGTATCTCATCCTGAAATGTTTCCAGAGCGACCACAAGTTGACGTGTAGCTTTAATGGCCCTCTTTCATGACGCCATTTTCAGGACTTTTGACCGTGTAAGAAGAAACAGAAATATGTCAATAAAAGCAACTTTTTTTAATACAGGAAAAAGGAGAGGAGCAAACCTGTTAAATATGAGTGAACCCACAGGTAGGTCAGCTTGCAATAATAACAGAGTTGTTTATTTGCATGGGGATATTCTATTAGGTTAGTTTACTGTTTTTTCAATTATTTATACAGAGTTGACAAAGGCACTAAAACGTTCATCGTTTGTGATTTTAAATACAAAGCAACACGAATGCGACCGGTACTTTTCGCTGTTTGGCTTTTCAGAAGGAATGAGTTTTAAAGTTAAATTATTTTAGAAAAAAAAAAAAGGTTGGGTTTTCTGAATTTACAAGATTATTCAGAAACAAATCTTCTGATTATCTGAATCAGCATTTTTTTATTTTTTTATTTTAATTCTTTGGATTTTTCCTAAATTATTAAATTGTTTTAGAAAATCTGTTTTTCTAATTAACAGGATAATTTTACAAAACAAAATATATTCATTGGTTCTGAAAATATCCGATTTTTAAATTCTGTTTTTTTCTTAATTTAATAGACCCCCCCCCAAAAAAAAAAAAAAAAAATTAATTAAAATAAATAAATAATCCCTTTTTTTCCTAAAAAGCTACATCATTTTAAAAGAAATGCATTTAATTTGGTTTTCTGAATTAATGAGATAAACTGTCCTGACCCCAGACATCCACCATGCTGAGTAGGAAGTACCTGCAGTACCAGTGGAAGTGTGAATTAGCTGCTGATGTTCTGTCATATAGGGAAATCACCATCCTGTGTATGAATGAGACCTGAACGTGATGCAAGTTCCTGACACCAGGACTGCGGTCCAGTGGAAGCCTCTAGTTACAGAAACATGGCGGGTTTCTGTGTGGTAACGTTTCAGGTCCACAGAACAAGAATCAAGTCCAGAGTAGCTAAAGGATCCTTCTGTCAACAACATTGCTTCTGATTATTATTCAGCCTTCACTTTCTGCAAAGGAAAACATGCCGCAGAACTTTGAAGTGTGATATAAAAAAATTAACCAAAAATAAATACAACTGGAAAAATTGAACATTTTATTTAGTAAAATTGCCAATAAAAATGGAAAATTATTTATTTCTAAAATTTAGGAAACACACACATATACATATATATATATATATGTGTATATATATATATATATATACATATATATATATATGTATATATGTATATATATATATACGTGTGTATAGTTCAGAAAGCAAGACTTTTTTTAAGACCCTTAAGTGACTCATAACAAACCATTAGGGTTTAATTTGTGAGCATTGCTAAAGAAATGGGTGTTAATGAAACCAGTTCCCATCCCTGGTTCGGACTTGAGAGGAACCTCCATGCGTGTGTCCTCGCTCCAGGGGAGAAATGTTCAGCAGCGTACAGTGTGTAGACAGTTCTGTGTATTGTGGGAGCTCGTTTTCTATTTTCTGCCTGAGAGCTAAGGTATACTGTATGATTAAAAATGTTCTTTTATCATCGTTGTCCTGTTGCCGAACGAATTAATGTCAGGATTCATGTTCAGACCGTAAAATGAAACGTTTCCATCCGCATGATGAGTTTAGCTTCAGCAACAGTGGGACACTTGTTCCTTTGTCTCGTGACAGCTGGCGCCGTGGCTGCTATCTGTCGGTCGCTGCTCCCGTACACTAGAATAACCATCTCATTTTATCACCATTTGCTTAATTGGGCTATTTTTCTCAAGGGTCCGACTCAGAATCGATCGACAGCATTTCCACTCGTGAATAAACATTTCAGAATTGCATACTGTGATAAAAGCATCCGTGAAAGAGACGAAGGAAAAAATGCCTTCGTGTTGGGGTTCATTACATGGGCTGACAGGAGCGCTCTACACCTCCAGACTTGCTGAGGCAGACAGCTTTAATTACAGGGAGACAACTCTGGCACTAAGAAACAACCAGCTGCCATCAGTACTCATTTTCCAAGTCAAACAAATGCTCTTTTTTAATGCGACGAGGACGACACTGGAACCAAATCTGCTGACTCTTTCTTTCTTTTTTATAGTCATGGTTCTTTCTTTGTCTCCAAACCTTTATGGGGATATATGTGGACTAGAGAAAAATCTTTGACCTCTTGAAGCCAAAAATGTGATTTTTAAAGAGGGAAAATGGAAGTTCTCATTCATCAGGGAGGCGGAAACCCAAACCCAAAGGAATGCTGCTGTTCTGGATGTCACAGGAAACCCAGGAAGAGGGCTACATGTCTACTTTCTGTTCAGAGTTCATTTGTACTCACAGCTTCTCTGAAATAATCAATTAATATAGGTGTATTTATTTAAACTGCACTTGGTGAATCCAGAAGTGTACCTTTTGAGGTCAGTGGTTGGTGAAAGTGACGTTCTTTCAGGATAATCTGCTACAAAATAACAGGAGGGCACATTTGAGCTGGAAATCAAAGTTCCTCTTTCTCTCAGCTAGTAAATCACTTCCAACTAGGGTAGAAAGTAGGTCTTTGATCATCTTCCTGCTTCCTGTTTTTCTCCAGTGGAGGAATGATGGGGCATATAATGTGAGAGCTTGGAGGAAGTTGGTTATCTACACTTGTCTGTAATAATGATCCTCCCCTTCACTCTGATGAAATTAGCTTAGAAAAAGTAAGAAAATAAATGTTTGGTTGATTATTTCTTTATTGTAACAAAGCTTGATAATAATTTTTATACTGTTGAAAAGTCTGTTTATTTATTTTAAATGGAGACACATTTATAAGGTAAATGTATGCGAGTAAGCGGGCTGTATCCACGAAAAAAACTTGCCAAATCCCTGCCAATATCATACGTTAATTTGGCTATTGACTCCACTTAAGAGCCTCTAGTCACCCAGGAACTAACCATCAGATGTCTAATTAAGTCATTGGAAGCAATGTCAATGCAGACATGTGGAGATGAGATTCTCCCACAACTCCACAGTTTGGGGCTGAAGATGACAGATGCCAACGCCCACCCCCACAGAGCAGGTTTATCAGAGGCTTCCTCCAGAATTTGGGAGGTGAGAGGACGAAATGAGCTGCAGTCGTGACTTCAACCCCATTAAACACTTGTGGGATCAGTTGGGCTGCTTGTCTGTACCAGAGTAACCAACACAACCACATCAGCCCACTCTGGCTGTGACCAGGATGAGGAAGGGGTCCCACGCTGTTGGGTCTTCTGTTAAATTGGCACTTTGTCTTGTTTCTTCATACTTCAATTATCCGATTCAATAACGCCAAACAAAAGTCAGCAGCAGAATCAGATGTTTGACGGAAGATTTGGTAAACTTTTCATGGGTGAAACGCACATCCTCATCTCTGCTGCCCCTCCCACAAATTCTCTGTTTTAAAGGGAAATAAACAGATTTGCCATCAGTGTCAGATTTTTTTCCAAAGAGCATTGTTGCAACAAAGAAACAATGCACTAAATTTCTTTACTTTTTGTGCAAAGTTTATTTAAAAGATGCATTTCATTGTAAATATAACATGAATATAACACTTCTCAAAATATTAGATGCCAAATAATTTAGCATCTGGCTCCACTTTTGACCTCATGGTTAAAAGAAGAGTGTTTCTTCCTAAACTAAGCAGCTCATCTAACCCTTGAACACACATTAAAAATGAGACACAAATGCTCCAGTAGCTTTGAAGTGTTTCTCTCCAGTAGTCAGAGAGGGGAGGAAAAGTACCGCTTCAGTTTCATATCCTCATCCCAAAGCAGACTTGTATATACAAACAAGACCTATAAAACACATTACATAAGTAAATGCCCACACTGGGCTCGCTTGATGCCTCTGTGTGAAAGGAAAGCTCTTATTTTGGTCCATACAGCTCAGTTTGTGCTCCCTCAGCCTCTGATCCCCCTTGGCTGCCTTTCTTCTCCTTCGTGGCTCAATCACCCTGATGGAGATGAGTCGATTTCCCTCTGAAGGTCCCGCCTCAGACCTGCATGAGCATCCCTGTAATTATATTTGCTTAAACAGAGGTCAAATATTAGCTGTGGCCACGGGGCAGGTTTTATTACATTTGCCTGAGAGGGAGACTCTCAGAAGCATGTGCGTCTGTTCTAAATATAACCCACAGGCCTGGAATAACTGAGGAGGCTGCAGAGCTGGAGAGCTTGTTTACAAGGTAAACATTTGCTTCCACTTCTCAAATTACAGTTTGGTGGAGCTGCTGTGCCGCTCCAGATTTAGGAAAGTTTACAAGCTTTTCTGTCTTATCCATCATTAAGGCTTTTCTCACCTTTCAGTCGCTCTGTTAGTAGAAGTAGGCCTGGAAAGGTGCATGTTTCTTGTTACTCAAATGATATACTTATTTTATATTTGGCAGATATTAGTCTGAATCTAAGAAATTTTCTTGTTTTCTCTTTCTTCTCTACACCAAAACAATAAGGTTCAGATATAGTACAAAATTTATTCTCCTCTGACAATGAAAATATCATAGTAAGAGTGTGAATGTGACGTATAATCAACTTGAGAAAAGGGGTAAAATACTGATTGTTGCAATTTTTCACTGAAATGTCTATGTTCATTATCTATGAATTATATATGTGATGTTACTGCCTCAGCTTATGAAGTATGAGAAAACTCAGATCCCACCCAGAGGAGTGGAGGACTGAGATCTGGTGACTGTTGAGGCGGTTGGAGTCCAGTGAACTCATCGTCATGTTCTAGAAAGCAGCTGGAGATGATCTAAGCTTTGTGACATGGAGCATTATCCTGCTGGAAGCAGCATCAGAAGATGCTACACTGTGGTCATAAAGGGACGGACATGATCAGGTAGGCTGTGGTGGTTAAACCAGGCCACGTTGGTATGAAGGGGACCAAAGTGTGCCAAGAACACAACCTCAACACCATTACAGCATCAACTGAATGAACTGTTTTTATGTTTCCACCACTTTCTGACCCTACTATATGGAGCTGAAATGTTCTTCTATTGTCCAGTGTTGGTGAGTGTGTGTGAATTGTAGCCTCAGTTTCCTGTTCTTAGCTGACAGGAGGCACCCGGTGTGTCTTCTGCTGCTGTAGCCCATCTGCTTCAAGGTTGGATGTGTTGTGTGTTCAGAGATGATGTTCTGCAGACCTTGGTAGGAACCAGTGCTGATTGGACTTCCTGTTGTCTTTCTATCATCTCCGTCAAGACATTTTGGTCCAGACAACTGTTGATCACTTGATGTTTTCTCTTTTTCAGACCACTCTCTGTAAACCTGGGTTCGCCTTTTAAATGAGGATTTCTAAACATGAACTACTCCCCTAGTGTAGCTCCACCACGTCAATGACCTCATTAACCCCCACAGAACATGGATGGAAACTGGATGCATAAGGTGTGGCCTACAGAGTAGGTTATTTATGTTTACTGAGACTGTTTAGAATATTGTTGTATAGCAGATTTTGAAGACCACCATTTATTCACTTTGGGAGCTGCTTTTAATAAGTTAGTGTTTGCAAACTCCTAAAGCGTTGGTTCGACAAGAACAAAACAAAATGTGTGTATATATATATACACTGCTCAAAAAAAATAAAGGGAACACTTAACACGATGTAACTCCAAGTCAATCACACTTCTGTGAAATCAAACTGTCCACTTAGGAAGCAACACTGATTGACAATAAATTC
>JBAMHW010000025.1:4112832-4134226 GCA_037177495.1 Rhadinocentrus ornatus | reverse complement strand
AAGGCGGACTAACAGGTCTTTGAGGGTCAGAATTCTTGCTGATAGACAGGTGTTCAAATACTTATTTGCAGCTGTATTATACAAATAAATTGTTACAAAATCATACATTGTGATTTCAGGAATTTTTTTATGATTATGTCTCTCACAGTGGACATGCACCTATGATGAAAATTTCAGACCCCTCGAAGATTTCTAATTGGGAGAACTTGCAAAATGGCAGGGTTTAAATACTTACTTTCCTCACTGTATATATTAATCCCATACCATAATACATTCAGCACCATGCTTCACATTTAGTATCTTTGGCAAACACATCTAGTGTTGCAAAACAAAACTTTCCCTTTTGATTTTTTTGAACAGATAACATGAGTAAAAGCGTACACACACAGAGGCAGATGTGTGCATTTTAATCAGATTTATAAAGCCCATTGTGTGTTGTCTCTTACTCAACTCAGAATTTTGTTTATGCCCCTAAATGAACACAACTTTACTACTTCTGCAGTATCTGAATATTGTAAAATGTTCACAATTATTGTACAAAGGATTAAAAAACCGTCTCCAAATAAAATAAAACATTTTATGACACCTTATTAATTAATTTACATTAGTTTATCCCAGATATGTAAGACGTGTAAGACCTCTAATGAGCTTCAGGCTGATGTAGTGATTTAAAACATTGTTATTTTGAGCCATGGAGGAAACTGATGTTTAAAGAAAGGCACAAAGAGGAAAGAGTTATGTTTACAACAGTTTTAATAGACACTTCCTTTTAGAGATGATGCTTGATGGATGGAGGAGACCAAAGAATGACTCTTTGTGGATGCAGTGCATGAGTTCACAGTCACAAGTAAATTAACAGCTTAAAACATGGTGGAGGTTTGATGATGCTGTTGAGCTCCTTTGCTGCCTCTGGGAGTGGTGTCAGAAAACTCAAGAGGCACTTTATAAAGTCCAGAGTCAGAATGTGGAAGTAAACTCTTTGAAACTCCACTCCCACTTTTTAATTTCCACTTTGTCAAACGTTAAAAAAATAAATAAATAGTGTCTATGTACTGTATGAGCATCCACAACATTCTAACTGCCAGCATATTTGACCAAAATTACACCGATTTCATAGAAATTTACAGTAATTTTTGTTTTTTCCAGAAGAACTACTGCAGTAGATTGGCTGAGAACAGACTATTTCATTGTCATGAGAACCTCTAGATTGCAAAAAAACTAAACAAAAAAACCCTATAATAACAAATAAGTCCCTGGATTCGTTTTCTCTCCAAAGAACCTATCATCAGAACCAGGTCTTGTGGATTTTTGTCGTAGTCAGAACATCTTGCAAACACATCTACGTGTGACATCTCATTCCAGTGTGGCCATCTTAAGTTTCAATATCTCCAACATCACAGCCGCTCTGCTGCATGTTTAGTGGTGCAGCAGTGAAAAAGCTCCCCCTCAAACAGTTTCCTGCTGCAACACATTCCCAACATAGTCTAGTCCACTTAAACTAATGTTTACGCTACAAGATAAACTCATAACAAAAGTAAAAACTAGTTCCCAGTATGAACCAGCGTACTGCCCAATACGAGTATAGCTTTCATACGTTACCCCTGCTCGTCATCTATTTTGAGTTTATTTCTAATGTTTTTTTAAAAAAAAGGTCTTTTCTTTTTAATATTTTACACCTTATCTCCATGTAGTAATTCTAACTTCATTGGAAGAGATAATATATCACTTGTTTGCATTTTCATGTTTGTAAAAGAAAGCAAGGGTTCAGTCTTTCACGAGGCCGGAGTTTTCTTCAACTTTCACAAAGGTGGAGTTTATGTGACAATGGCTCCGATGTTCTCAAGTGGAATCTGGTCCCGTTTATCCGGCAGACGTTCAGGTTCTGCAGGCTCAGGCTTGTCAGCTATAAATTTTTTCACCTTGGTGTCTTTAAGGATCTGTGAAATGAGTCGCTCAAAAAACCACTCCAGGTCCTGAGGGTCCTCTGGCCAGGTGAGGTACTCCCTCCCCTGGACAAATGCTCTGACTGCATGGCACTTCATCAGCTGGTAGCGAGCCACCTATGGATACATTACAGCAATAAAAAGAAGATCAAGATCAAAAACCTGAATGAAGCATCCCCAAATTTCCCAACCAAATGTAGATCTGTATGCTGAGGTAATTAGCTTTAGCTTTGTCAGGTGGCCAGTGTCATGTGCTAGCATACTTCACCAAAGGTATGCTAGCAATGCTCATTACCAGCCAAATATTCTAAGACTTAACTGGTGTATATGTGGGGTGATATGTTGCTGGATCCCAGGTTTAGAGAATACACACCTTCCCTACCACCAACATGATCAAGACGTTTGTCAGCTCCTCCAACATCCGACCGTGAGCGAGAGCAAACGCCTCCAAGCACCAACCATCTACAAAGAAGCACAACCTTGTTTGTTTGGCTCACACCGATCACACAGATGAAAGGCATAAATATCTATTCAGATATCATTTATATAAAAAATGCTTATCCCAATAAAAAGAAAGCATAATTCAAGGCCAGAACTCAAGCATTATCTAATACTTCAATATTGCATCAGTCAGAGAAACAGTACCTTTAAGGAACTCCTTGGAGACGACACATAAAGTCTTCCTGCTGCACCAGATGGCGTCTCTGATGTTTGAGAGGTGATCTTCGCCAGGCAGGAAGTCTCTGGCCTCAAAGCAACACCGAAGCAAGTTTTCCTCTGAAAAATGGTTATCCAGCTTCTTCAGCAAAGCATCCTCTACCCACCTGTAATCACTGTTGCTGAAGCAGAAGAAGGCATCGTACTGCCAGTTCTGCTCAGCAGGAGCAGGTTTTGGGCCCTCAAGAACCCTGCCGACAATCTTTTTGTAGATGATAAAAATGTGCCCACGTAGACGGGCGTAAATAATCCCGCCGAGTAGAACTGTGATGATGAGGATGGCAGAGAAGATAAAAAGAGCAAATTTAAGAGCTTGAACAGCCTCTTCATCATCGCCCTCACACGGTTCGATGATCGTGCCGTATTCCAGCAGGGGAAGGTTATGGACGGCAGCTGGAAACTCACATCTGTACTCGTCTACTGGGCTCAGGAAGGTTACATTGGTCATGTTCAGCCAATTCAGGAAGCTCTCCAGCATGCAGTCGCAGTGGAAGCGATTTGCTGACAGGCTGAGGAAGCTGAGAGACTGGAAAGTCACGGGATCAGGGGAAGCTAGGAAGTTGTTTGAAAGGTGGAGTGCTTTCAGGCTGACCGGAAAGACATCTGCCTGCAGATAGGTCAAGGCATTTGATGAAAGGTCGATCTCTACAATCGAGCTGAGACCGCTGAAAATCCCCTGAGGAAGAGCCGTAAGTGAATTGAAGCTTATATTTAGATGTCTCATTTTCGTGAGATGATCAAACAGGTTGAGGCATTGCCCCTGTGACCAAACCAGCTGCAGAGAAATGCCATGAAGATCCAGCTCTTGCAAACTATTATTATGAGGGATTGTCACATGATCTACCGTGCAGTACCTGATGAAGTTGCCACCGTAAAATAAATACTGGAGATGCTTGAATTTAGTTAAAATTGCATAAATATCCTCCAAGTTTGTTAATCTGTTATCTGAAATATCTACATAGACACTGTTAATGCCTAAATGACTGATTTGTGTGACCGAGTTTAACTTGTTATCTCCCAAGAAGAGAATATTTAGTTTTGGTAACGATTCAGGAAAACCCAAATCTCGCAGCGAGTTTCCTGTGAGGTGTAAATTTTGTAATTTGGGAAGACCGCTGAAAGCTTTGTATCCCAACGCGCCAATGTGATTGTAAGACAAATCCAAGATTACAAGTTCTGCCAGGCTGTTGAACGTGTCTGAATATATTTCTCCCAACAGATTTGATGACAGGTTGAGGCGTATTAAATGTCCCTGGAGACCACGAAAGGCGTTTCTGGTAATCTGATTGATTTTGTTTTTGGAAATGTCAATATTCAACACGTCTTTAAAAGGGATGAAGACATCACTCTGTAAAGCAAAAATCTGATTATTAGGAATTTGTAAAATTTTAACATGACTATTCTCAAGGCCTTTAAATGTGCTGTTATCCGGATCAGGAAAGTTGTTGTGTGAAAAGCCTTTCCCAATGAGTCCAGAGTACACAAGATGGTCGATCGAGGTTCCATTAATGGCTCTGAAAAACTGTCTTATTCTCATCAAATTTATTCCATTGCTAGATAAGTCAAGAAGACTGAAGCTCATTCCTTTAAAAGGGTTTCCACAGCTCCCCCAGGCAAAATCTGTTGTGAATAATTTGTTGGCTTGAATGTTGAGTGTGAAATTTTTACCCCTGAAACCAACTAGATCCTCTTCACACAACCTCTCAATCTGATTTAGTTTGAGGTTGAGGTTGGTGAACTTTGTAAGATTTGAAAAGAACAGACCAGCACGGAGCCTCTCTATACGGTTACCAAAGAGGTTGAGCATTTCTAAGGACAAAAGTGGCTCCAGATAATTTTCTGCCAGTATGGATTCTGTCAGTCTGCAATAATCCAAAAATAGTTGTTGTAAATTGGACAGTCCTGCAAACGCCCTCGGCTCCAGTTTAAGTCCAGGATTAGAGCCAAGAACCAATCGGGTCAGCTTCCTCTGGCTGAGAAAGGAATCGTTCCTGATGACAAGGACTACTCTCTGGTCTCCAAGATCTAATTCCTGCAGCTCCTCGTAGGCTCTCAGCGAGGTGCTGTTGATCTCGCTGATGTGGTTCCTCTCCAGGTAGAGGTGGGTGATGCTGGGAGGTAGAACGGGAACCCAGCGGTGCCTTTGTCCCGGGCAGTTAGCTATTTGTCCATAAAAAGTGCATGTTAAGTAGCACATGGTCACCTGCGGATTGGAGGACTTTGTTATTTCTGGCATGACACTGGAAGAAAAAACATTTTACTGGTCACAGATTATTATTAATTATTATAATTAATTCCCGGCCATAATAGCAAACTTCACCACTAATGAGTTGCCCAATGTCTGCATATTCTTTTAGTTTCAAGCCATTTTTAGACCATTTAAGCCAGTTTTAAATCTTTTATTATGACAGTGTGATTATTTACAGGAGATCTTAGTTTATAATTTGTTCAGACCTTCTTTTTCTTTCATATTTTGGGTTTTTTAAGTCATGCTATTACGTAGCTGAGACATTTATAGCTATCTGGCTTATACCCCGTCTACCAGCTAAGGGTATATTTGGCTTGGAATTGCAGGGTTTACTGAACCAAACCACAACAAGCTGTTCCAACCAAATGCATTGGTGGAAATGAAGTTATAGAGGAGGCAGACCAGCGCCAATTTTTGTGGGATTTGTAGTTTTGGGGAAACAATAAAGCCACCAATGAATAATGTACTGGTATCCCATCCCAGTTTGTTGCTTTGTAGCAAACCAGTTACATAATTTACATCAATATATATTTATCCCAGGATTAAAATGATGTATTTATTTATTAAAACAAAACAATCCATGTTGCATGCATGTTATAGCCGCAGATTTCTGCAACTGTGATCACACCGCAGGTCTTAATGCTCAATTCTGATTTCTCAAGGTTGTTACATTATAATTTAGGATGCGTTCACACCAGATTAGTCCAGGGCTCTTGGTTCGATTGGGCGAAGAATGACACTGGTGGTAAAACTAAAATAGTTTTCATCAGAATCTGTCCAGTATGAGCAGGCGGAGAGGTTACTGTCCAACGTGCTCCCTTTCATTTACTGGATGGTCTGTTTACTTTCACACTGTGAACAAACCAAACCAGGATTCACTTGCAAGTGGACCAGAGTTTACTTCTCTGGTCTGCACCAGAGAACAAATGAGCGTTCACACCAGAGTCCTGCAACGGGCAACCTGAAAGGATGCTGTTTCACAGGTAAAAATGACATAGAGGAAATTTCACGGGTGCTGGTGGGTGAGAATAAAATTTCTTTTTTTCTTTTCTTCTTATTTTTGTGGAAAAGACAGACGTTTTTCTTATCAGGCGTCGTGGTATTGTGAAGCCCTGCACGAGCATTTCCAAAGCTTGCACCTTTGTTAGTAATGCTCTCGCCATCCCTGCGAGGAGAGGATTTTACTGCTGCTGGTTGTGTGATTCAGGAATGGAGAACGCAGCTGAAACCAGGGACGGTGCGTGAAATCTTGTTTATGCAGCAATACCGAATCCAATGAGTAAAGCCCCAAGTGACAAAGCAACAGAGACTGTAGGGAGGTTATCTAGCGGTTCAGTGCAATATGAAAGTTGAGAAAGTTCTGGTTAAAAATAACCGTAAAATATATTTACTCTGTTGTCGTTTCCTTTTTTAAACTAAATAAAATCTGTAAAAAAACACAAACATGGGCATGCAAGCACTCTACTAGGTTGTAAACATAGAGCCGGTAAGCTAAGTGCAGCACATGGACTTGAAGCCTA
Organism: Rhadinocentrus ornatus; assembly: GCA_037177495.1. NCBI lineage: Eukaryota > Metazoa > Chordata > Actinopteri > Atheriniformes > Melanotaeniidae > Rhadinocentrus > Rhadinocentrus ornatus. Next base: position 4,127,798 of record JBAMHW010000025.1, on the reverse strand, counting down.
AATTTTAGAAAGGATTACATTTTAATTCATGACCTTTAAACGTGCAGATTTGGAGAGCCGTTCTCTTTAGACGGAGCCTGTGTTTTCACATGTCAATCTGCAGCTATTTACCAGAGGAGGGTTCAATATTTCCTCTAAAAACTCTAACAGCATTAAGTCATTGCTTCATTTCTCATCAAAAGATTTTGTGTTAACTAAAATACATTTTTAACTTAATTTTTTTACCAGTTCAGTTTAAGAGAAAAAGATGTTAAATTTATCGTTTGAGGTAAATGTGACAAACATACCTGAAGGTAAAAGGCCGTGCAAACCAGCTGGAGGACCACTGCCCACATAGTGTTCTTAATCTAAAAAGACAGAGAAAACAAAGTTAGCAAAGCTTAAAGGCTGTAATGTTATTAAATTATCTCATTACTGGCAACTTCAGGGCTTAGCAATGTGTCCAGCAAAAACTGTCTGACTGTTTACTCAGGCAGGTCCATGGTTCACTGGTTTAGCTCCACTGTCCCAGTAAATAGTGCTCAGTTCATGTCTGATTAAAATTTTAATATCAAATCCCCTTTTATTACCTGAATTGTTTGCATAGAGTAAATTTGGGACCTGGATTCAATCTCAAAGACATTATTATATTTGCAGCACCTGCCACGTTGTTACAGTTTATTAGTGTTTGTGCCTGTTAAATTCTTACTGTCTGTAAACAGGGACGGCCGAGTCAGGCGTTTTCTTCAAGTCAAGCCACGGGCATTTAAGTAGGTGGGCATTAAAATGATTGTGATGATAAAAGTTAAAAGTTGAAGGGGCAGTGTTTTTTAAACATAAAAGATTTCGAAGAATCACGTTTTATTCGTTTAAAGTGATAAATTTTTTTTCTTTTTAAAGTCTGTAAATGACCAAAGTTAGATAGGAAGTTGCACTGTGGGAAATGTAGAAGTCAGAAACAAATGCTTCAGTTTTTACCAAATTTGTAGTCCACCGTGTTTATTGAGCAAAGTCGGAGTAAAGTTGTGATTACAACAGTTGTTGAAGCTCCTAGCAAACAAAGAAGAAGGTTAACAAGCACATCTTTTTTGCAATAATTAGGCTAAAACCACACAAGATTTAATGCTGCCATGTCTGTGCTAAAAGTAGTTTATTGCAACTGATCTGCGTTAAGCAGTAAGATTGACAACACTTTTTGCTTGTTTAAAATCTGAATTTGAATTTATAAGAAATATTTGTATACCATCTTAATGTTAACAAATAAGAGAGGGAATAAAATTAAAGTCTGCACCATTGACCACCCGGGCGGAGTTTTCACAGCCCCATGACCTGCTCAGATTCGGTGAGAGCGGTCCTTTTTAACAGGTGTGGAGCAAACGAACCAGACTTGGTTTGCAGGTAAACTTAGAAAATGTTCCAACTTGCTAATAATGTTGATGTTTGGTCTTTATTTGTTCAGCAGAAAACTTCACATTAATATGATTCCTCAAACAACTTTTGATAATTTTATTATTCTTTAAGCTGCTCTAGGCAGCCAAGTTCTGTTCCAATCCAGCTAATTGCTCTTATATGTTAAGAGACATAAATGGACACTGTTGCACTTTGCAGACTACAACCTGACAGAAATGTGTACAAATTTATGGCTTTTTTATTAACTTTTGTTGTACTTTTTGTCAGTTTCAGCCCTGAGAGATCCATGCCCGTTTTGCTTTGGTAAAACCTCTTTCCACCGGCTTTCCTCTCTATTTAAATAATTAATGGCGGGATGGGAATCGCAGGCAGACAGCAGCTCAGCTCACATCCCTTCATTTGCGCTGGTGGGCGTGGTTTTCTATGCCTGCAAGGCGAGGACCCGCCTATCTGCATCTGGAGGGAGGGGCTGTGGGGTTTTTAAAATTGTCTCGTGACTTGTCATGAAAAAGGGATTGTACTGATGGGCCAGTTGCTTAACAATGACGGACGACTTCCCACATACAATGAGTTTCTGTCACTTTGTAACTTTACGGTCAGCCCCAAAGAATTCTCATTTGTACTCAATGCCACAGCTTCAGGTACATTAATGTTGTTTAAAAACACGGGCAGCTTCCCAATAACTTCAGTCTCTTTCTCTGATCCAACTCACTCATCAGTGGGGAAAATCTGTTTTCACAGCAACCAGGTAACAGCAATAAGAAAATTCCCAATTGTCTCACTCCCCTATGTAACATCCTGTTGGAGACAGTAAGTCCCGGATATTAATTGGAAAAAAGTTTGGATGATCCCTAATAAATATTTAATCGTAAATAAGGTAAAGGAAGTGTCTTTCAAAATTCTTCATAAATGCTATCCAGCCAGTCATTACATGATAAAGTTAAAAAAGGACATAAATAGAAATAGTCTGTAGGAATCATCCAGAAACTGTAACATCTTTTCTGGTACTGCCCTTTCACACAAAGAATTCAGCAGATTCATCATCGACCATGTCTTTAAGGACTTTTCACTGTGATGGGAAAATGTGTTGTTCTGTTTTTATAATATCCCCAAAAAGGATGACAAATATTTCCTTCTAATAAACCTTTTAATCCTGTTAGCTAAATTTTTCATACATTAATGTAAATTTACTTGTAAAGTCCCATATTTCACTTATTTTTTAAAGACATAAAAGAATATATACAGTCAATATCAGACTCAAATAACAAGAAGGCTCTGAAAACCATTTATATATGTGAATCTCTTCATTTGCTTTTATAATTTTTTTTTCTTCACCCCTGGTAATTTTAATAATAATAATAAAAATAATAGTTTTGTTCATGTTGTATACTGTACTTCATACGTTCTTGTGCTGTATACTTGTTATTGTTGTTTTTGTTAAATAAAGTTTAATTTAAAACATAACCTGGTTTTACCCTGTAGAGGGTGTTATGAGTAATATTTTACCCACAAAACCCCGTTTAAAACAAAACAAAACAAATTTTATCAACTGTCTATGTAGTTTTCATCACAATTACATAATACTGTGTCATTTACAGCTCAAAAAACAAATTTTTGGGGTCACTACCCCTTTGTCGTCGCTCGTCGTCACTTCTGCCCAGGTCATCGCCCGGCTGACGTTAAAGGAGCGGACCCCCTGTATTAATGGTTCTTGAAAAACGATGGAAACATGCATCTCGTTATGTAAAATTCTGCCCCCTAGTGGTGACATTTTTTACAGACTTAAAATACAAGTGCTTATTAGTTTATGTCAGCATTTTTCAGTCCTGGTCCTCTGGGACCATGACCCTGTATGTTTTAGAGGTGTCCAAACACATGACAAATGAATGGCTCATTAACAGGCTTGCATGCAAGGCAGTGGTCTTCGAGGACAAGGATTAAAAAACACTGATTTAAATTATTTATGGCTTGCAACCAGGAGCAGAGGACCAACATATTCCCGTCCTCAGGAAACAGTTGGGGGATTAAGTGGCCTTGCACAGGACTGTTATTATAAAACCATTGCCTCACTCATGCTGTTATCTTGGTGGTGTTGATTAATAATGGTTACTGCCGTAATGCTTCATTTTGGTTTAAGAAATAAAAATAGAACAGGACAAAATAAACTGGCTGAAAGTACACAGACGGCTGGTCAGTGTAACTTTATGGAAATTCAATTGCGATCTTTGACACAAAAAATAATAATGATGAAAAAAACATTAAAAAAAAAAATCATTGTTTTTCTTTTTCCTAAATCCCCCCAAAATTGAATAATGGGCCATCATCCTTTTTCCGATTAGTGCACAGAATGAAATTGGAAAGGAAAACCAAATCGAACAGAAAAAACAGAATTAGTATCGTGGCCTTGAATTTAAATCTCTACTACTTCTACTGAAAGGTTAGGTTAAATAATATTTTAGGCCAATATGTAAGTTAAAAAGCAGATTTAGTTTGTGTTAAAAAGCAGCGAGCACCGTAGATGGAGGAAATTATTGGCCAATGATGGACTATAAAGACGGCTGCTCTATATCTACAGATTGAGGTGGAAACAATAACTAAAAATTCTATAAAACACTAAATTCATTTAATTTTCTAAATGCACCTGTAAAACAAAATAACTAAATATTACGATGCTTCTCATTTTAAATCTCTTCTTGAAACCCATCTGTTCGCCTTTGCATTTAGCACAGAATGACATGTCGACATTTTACCTCATTTGCATTTGATCTAATTTTATTTTGATCTGATTTTAGTTGATTTGATTTTATTAAAGTGTATCTACATTTTTTTATGTCTTTTAAATGCCATTCATTTGACGTTTTTGAGTTTTGTGCACATTGTAGCACTTTATTTAACTTTGTTGTATTAAAGTGCGTTATAAATAAAGTTGCAGTTGTATGTAAATTTCCCATAATGGTTTATTAAAAAGGTTCAATAGAGAATTTTCTTTTTTGTTTTGTGTAAAAATCTGAGCACTTTGCTTTGGGAAAGGAAAATAGAAAAAGAAGTGTTTTCTGTTTTATTTATTTATATTTTCAAAGGAAAAAAACAAAACAAACGAGCTCCCTGAAAGGACCCTGTGGCATTTTAAACACCGCCCCCGTGTGGCCGTAGGAAGCTACAACAGTTAAACCACTCGCACCTTCACTAAACGGCGCGGGACGACCACGTTAAACCCAATCACCGGTTCAAACCTTGTCACCGCCTTGTTATCGGTGTTATTACCTCTCTTTATCCCAAATGTTTCTAGAATTTTCTGTCTTTTTCGCAGTGTCTGTCGTTTTCCAGCTGCACCTTCCCCAGCATGTTGCTCAATCCGGCTGTTTTTAAACTACACTCCTTTGGATTGTTCGATCCCGGAACAACAAGAGGCGTCTATCAACAAATTCCACATTTACTGACTTTGAAGAATTAGGTTGTAAATGTTTTTGTAAGCCTCTGTATTGTTGACAACGCTGTTATCGTTGGTAAATACAGTGTGACAAAGTAAAATGTCTCACCTGAGCAGCTGGATGAAGAAAACTAAAAGCTCTCAGTGCTGAGTGGGAAGCGCCTCCTCCTGCAGATAAACCTGCAGAAACCTCTGTCGTTTTTCTTCCACAACAGCAATATGTAGCAATTTCCTACATGACTTCATATCTCCTTCCTTCCTCTTTCAGGGATTTAGCATTTGGTTCTGTTGCGACCGACATTTTAAACTCAGATTTACTGTCACCAAAAACACTGCAACATAGTTGTGCTATGAGCTGAGTGAAAAGATGAAGAAAATATATGTTTAAAGCATTGGCAATTCAAGGAAATTTAACAGCGATTAAAAAAAAATGTAAAGAAGAAATCAAACTAGCTTTTACCTCTAAATCACAGGGCAGCGACAGTGTGTGAGAAACCGAGTAGCACTTAATAAATGGATCAATAGTCTGACAAGCTCAGTTGAAGCATAAGTTGGCTGGTCTGAAGGATTCAGTTCTGTGGGAAGACGTTGCAATGAGCAAAGACAGTTTGTTCTCTAGAAAATATGGTAGCAAAGGTTAGGTTTGCAAAAGTTGACCTGAACAAACCTCGACATCTGGAAAAATTAGATGAGACTAAGGTGGTGTTTTTTTTTTGTTTTTTTGGTTATCATGTACAAGAATATAATCATAATGACCAGCACATTTAGTTAAAAAACAAAACACAAACCTGCCATACCAGCGCAAGCTAGATCCACATTAGTCTAATTTATAATAACTGTGATCATAAAGGAGAATTCATTAAAATAATTACATAAAAGCCAGCTAGCCATCAAACTGAATTGGGTTTTCTTTTTGATTAAAAAAAATTGGATTAGCCTCTGGCTGTTTGTTTGTTTGTTTAAAAATAATCTTTATCATGTCTTTTCCTGCAACAAACAAACAAAACAAACAAAAAAAAACAACAAACCTGCAAATAAGACTATGAACTCTGTATGAAGTGTTTTATTGTGTGTGTGTGTGTGTATACACAGTGTTATAAACTATTATACATCATGCACTTTTAAACATTATAGGCTTAAAGGACTGAAATTATTCACCTGCCATATTTTTTATTAGCCGAAGTTCGCTTACCTGAGAACAAATAAAACTTTTGGCCAGCTCCACGTTAACGTAATATAACATAGCATAACATAGCATAGCATAACATAACATAGCATAAGAACATAACTGTTATGTTATGCTGTGTTATGTTATGATATGCTATGTTATAACACAACATAACTGTTATGTTATGTCATAACATAGCATAACATTAAACATATCAAAACATAACATAGCATAACATAACATAACACAGCATAGCATGACAACAGCATAGAATAGAATAACATAGCATAGCATAACATAGCATAATATAACATAATACAACATAGCATAGCATAACACAACAGCACAGCACAGAATAACATTGCATAATATAACACAACACAACATAGCATAGCACAACATAGCAGCATAGCATAGAATAACATGACATAACATAATATAGCATAATATAACATAACACAGCATAGCACAACATAACAGCATAGCATAGAATAACATAACATAGCACAACATAGCACAATATAACATAACACAACATAGTATAGCATAACACAACAGCATAGCACAGAATAACATGACATAACATAGCATAATATAACATAACACAACATAGCATTGCACAACAACAGCATAGCATAGAATAACATACCATAACATACCATAATATAACATAACACAACAGCATAGCATAACTTAACAGCATAGCATAGAATAACATAACATAACATAACATAACATAACATAACATAACATAACATAACATAACATAACATAACATAACATAACATAGCATAGCATAACATAACATTGGTGGCAGTGTCTCTGACGGTAGAGCAGGTCGTCTAATAACTAGAAGGTTGGCTTCCCCAGTCATCTGTTGTTATGTCCTTGGGCCTGGCACTTCACCCTCCATGCCTCCAGTGTCCGAATCGCTGGTATTTGAAAATGGATGAATGTTGGGCGATGGTTGGAGAGGCTTTAGGCGCTGATTGGCTGCCACGTTTCCGTCAATCGGCCCCAGGGCAGCTGTGGCTACACACGTAGCTTACCCTCACCAGTATGAATGAGGAGTGAATGAATGATGGATACAGTGTAAGGTGCTTTGGGTGCCTTGAAAAGTGTTATATGAAAATCTAATCCATCATTATTATTATAACAAAACTTTTTAAACCTGTAAGTACAGGTGTAATATGTGTATTCAGAGTTAACTATTAACTGAATTTAGGTCACGGTGAGAGAAATAATTTGGGATGAGTTTTGTTGTGAGCATGGGATGCTTTATTTGTCACAACAGAACACAGCAACTCTTCTTCAAACACTGGGTGTGTATTTTCCAGTCTCAACCACATCAGTAACCGCCTCCACTAGTAATGCAAAATAGTCTGAACTTGTGTTCACCTAAAACTAAAATGAATCTCATGGGAAACTGGACATGCTTTATAATTTGGAACATCCTCCTTTAGTAGTTTTCCCTTAAAGAAGCTCACCTGAAAAACTGATTATTGAACCTGTCTGCGATCTTCCAGAGAAAAACTAAAACCTTAAATGTTTTGTTTACTTATGTCATTTACACTTCTCTGGAGTCCAGTTAAGCCATCTGTCCTATAAGTTTGATCAAAATCAACTCATTCAACAGGACAAGGATCCTAAACACAGCCGCAAAAACACTGACTGAAAAGGAAAAGAATCAAGGTGTTGACATGATCCAGTCCAGACCTCATCCTAACTGGAATGTTGTGATGGGGCCTTCAGAGAGCCGTGCAGAAATAAATGAAGGCCCCACACCTCAATGAGCTGAAACAAAAAGTTTTTTCTTTCTTTTCTCAGTTCTAGTGTAGCTGATATTTTTTATTTCACTTCATTTTAGTCCAAAAGTAATCCAATTAAAACAAATCAGTGACATGACCCACATGGGTCAAATTTATATTAAACTGTGTTTAGGACAATTAGTTAAAAGTGGTTGTCAAGCAAAGAAACCAACAGATTGCAAAGATCTCTCTTTGATTACAACATTCAGTTCGAAGCTGAAACTACAAGTCACATGTCCCAATTATCACTAAAGGAAGCAAAGGAGTAGCTAAACAGCTGACACACAGAGCTCATCTTCACATTTATAAGAAAACACATAAGAAGTTGGTATATAGAATAACAGAAATGTGGTCCAACAGGACAAAACTGTGATGCTTTATAGTCCCTGGAAAGTTTTGCTTCCCAATTGTGTTATTTGAGTGCTGGTTTATTATTATTATTATCATCACAAGAATGTTTTTAACTGAATTGATACTGGCATATGAAGGGGTTCCTAGTAGCTGAAAACATAGCACAGTTTGGCCTCAAAATCCTAAATGAACCTGGACAAGTGGAGGACAAGATGCGAATTAAAAGATGCGTAATGTCCTTGCATTTGTCCCTTGTCTCCACAAGGTGGCGCACTCATCCTGTATCTGAGGAGCAGGAGGCTAAAGGAGCAGGCAGCAGTCATTTAATCATTTAGATTTTTTTATATTGCAATACAAACTGTAAAAGGGAAAATGTCCGTATGAGATATATGTCTATGAGTGTTGCAGTAATTGTGAGTTTGTGTTGTCGTCATCTTCATGGCATCGCCACACCCCAGTTTTAAAATGTGTATTCTCCCTCCTTTCAAACCTGCGTGTTTTCGAGGCTTGACATACATTCACGCGTCTTCCTTCGTGTCTCTGTCTCTTCAGCGGTCACTTGAGACCTGCTGTAAGCCGTGAGCCTCGCCCTCCGCGGCTTTGAGCGCACTGGCGCTCTCCATCTTCCCTCTGCGACTCAGCAAGAGATGAACCCCCAAAACCAACAGCACAATAAAGAAAACTATGCACACTATTATTCCCACGAGACCCCCCGCTGTCACCACCGAGGGCCGCCGGGTCGGACCAGGATATGGGACAAATGATAAGGTGGGGATGTTTGGAGTTGAAGTCATCCCGGAGCCGTCTGCGTCCTCGCTTTTTACGCACTTGACCTCGTCAACTAATTTATATCCTGGACGGCACGAGCACAAAAAACTGCCTAAAGAATTCTCACAATAGTGGTCGCAAAATGAAAACTCGCATTCATTGATTTCTATGCAAACTGTCCCGCTGTCTCTCTCTTCTGCCACATAACCTCTGGGACAGTCACACTGGAACTTGATGTTGGGGTCGCACACCGCCGGGCATTCCTCCATCCCGCAGTAAAGTTCACATTTATCTGGCGAGTGTCGGTCCACTATATATCCTTCATAACACGCGCACGTGTAGCTTCCAAGCGTATTGATGCAGTCGTGCTCGCACGGGCCGAACATGCACTCGTCCGTATCGACGCACTGGCCGCCGCTCAACTTGAATCCCGCCTTGCAGACGCACTGAAAGCTGCCGACGGTGTTGACGCACATGAAATTCTTCCCGGGACACTGGCGCTCGTCTACGCAGTCATTAAAATCCACGCACGACCTGCCGTCAGCGTCCAGCTGGAAGCCCTGGGGGCACGTGCACGCGTAGGAGTCCCCCTCCTGATAGCAGGCGTGCTGGCAGCCTAAGAGCGCGCACGGGTCGCCGGTCATTTTCGCTTCACATGTGACTTTATTTACAGGGTTGACAGTTTGCTCTGGCGGGCAGTAGCAGAAGGGTTTTTTATTGAGGTCTACAGCGCATTTGTGTTCACATCCACCTTTAAGGATCTCGCAGCTCCAGGGTGCCTGGAGCCACTTCTTGGAGAAGCACAAGTATTTATTCTCAGATGGCTTCCGGGTGGCGATGCTTCCAGGGGGCAAAGATAGCACATCATCTCCTCCAAATCCATAAGGAGTGATGTAGGACACAGACTCATCTGGTGCAGCTGTTAAACTTTTACACGGTTCGGTGAAGTTGTTTTCACAGAGAAATCCCGCTACGTGTTCATGGCATGGCGTCTGAGTCCATTTAGAGTCGTTCTCTTTAGCAACTGAGACGCAGCGATGAGCAGAGCAGCTGCTGTCAAAGCCTGGCTGCCAGTTGGTGAAGTCACTTTTTATGTCCTTAGTCACCCACTCGTAGCCCTTCAGCCCTGCTGAGGCGTCTGGGCAGTCTTTCGGTAAGTGTAAACCGATCCAGAACCTCCCCGAAAAGTTTCCCAACAAGATAGAGAGGGTATCATGTGAGACAGAAGAGCGCACTGTCATTAAATGACCGCCTTTGTGTCTGCATGAAGCGTTTGCGCTTGGAAAATCATCCGAATTCCGGAACAACGTGAAACATTCATTCCCAATGCAGTACCCGCTATTCGGTGTTATCCCACCGACTTTTCCCATCAGAAAAACCGACAGCACGACGAACAAACCTTTCGCATTATTCATGATTAAACTTCAGTACTGTCCGTTCAAGTTCTTGTGCGTTCCAGCGGTTTTTCAGCGTGCTTGTTGGAGAAAGCCGTCAGCTCACATTTATAGCCCCCCAACTCCATACTTGCGGCCCGGTGGAGGAAGGAAGTCGCTCTGCAAACTGTCTACTGAACTGCTGGCTGCCTCTTTCATAGCTGACAACGTCCCAATTACGCACGGCTTTTACGCATGTACGCACAGAGGCCGTGCGCGCGCTCTGGCGTGTTAACCCCACTCCCCTAAATTGTAGTAGCCCCTCCCAGTTCAACCATTGTTAACGTCTGAGCAAGCTGCTGAGTCATGTTTTATCAGAATAGACAAAAGGTGTTTTATCCAAGTTTTCTTTGGATTTCGATACTTCTTTTCAACGTATAGCTAAATATATTTAAAGTAAAGACAATGATTGATCATTCCAGACTTTCATATGAGAATGGAGAACAGTGTTCTGAAATGCAGAAAAAACAGCATTTTTTTGCTCCCTTTATGGAAATAAACAGAAACTGACTGCAAAGAAAGAAATCAATGTAGCACAACAACGTAAAACATAATCCCAAATCCTCATCACTGGGTGAAACGAACCAGTTAAATGTCTTAATAAGACAGGAGTATGAATATTAAATTTCTGTAATTTAACACTTAAACTGCCTTTTCTAATGTTTGATAGAGCACAAATTTCAGTGCCTATAATAAATCCTAAAATAAATGTGTAGAAATAAACCTCCCTGAGTCATCTTGGTTTACCACAAGTGTTTTACTGTGTACATTGTTGGACTAGTTTAACTAATGTTACTATGTTATTAACTTTTATTTCAACCCTTTGTTAAAAACATTGATTCTCATTATTGTCCCAAGGAAATGAAGAAATGCAGAGAAAAGTTTGTCCATTGCTTTTTTCTTAGTACGAACATTAAAGGGTTAATAGAAAAGTAAACTGAGAGATTAAACATGTGGTCTGTCTCCATTTGACACCAGGATACCGACCAAAAACATACCGTAAATAATCTCACAGGAAATAAATACTACATCATGTGAAAGTTTGCAGAGAGGCTGTTAAACAGAGCGGCTCAACATCTCCGAGTGAGGTGCATGATACAGCTTTAATGTCAGTGGCAGCACAGTTTACATTCAGGTAAGGCTGATCTGTGAGGACCAGCCTGTTGTACAGTAAGTTAAAACATTCAGTCTCTTGTAAATGTCAGACAGCATTACACCATAGCATTAACCTCTCTGTTGCATGTGGATAAACTAAAAGAAGCTGAAATTCAGAAACTTTAAAATGAACCCACAGAACGTCTGTGTGGAATATTTACATCAAAATGAACTAGTCTGTGTTCCAAATGTTAAAAATTCAAAAATCAGTACTATTTAATTAAAATTAAAAACCTAAATCTGTGACAGTGAGAGACTACATGACAGCAGCAATTATTACGCATTTTACTTGATACAAAGATATTTTTACCTTCACAATAAATCTAATTAGTAGGAGAATAAAAAAAAACCAACACAAACAGAAACAAGAAATACAATAGGATATTAAAAAAACACCACGTTTCTGGTGTGGGAATGAAGGAAACTGTCAGCAGTACAGTAAAAATCACACATTCCAACTTTTTAGAGCATTTTAAGTGACACAATTTAGACAAGACATAATTAAGTGCCAACACTCTGGCCTGGTGGGGCACGGGGGGCCAGCCCTAAAATCTGACTCCCACAGGTACTTTCTTATCTTGCCAACTGCTGAGTGTGCAAACTGTTAACATTTCATGAAAAGGGTCTAAAAGTAATATAATCACCAGATGTTCACTAAAGCTGAAGAAACTAATAAAACTTGTGATTTGGCTCAAAGTAAAAAGTTGTCACATCAGTGCTGTATAGGTCTGTGCAACAGAGCCGTGCAGGATCATCCTCAGTAAACTGCTGATTAAAAATATCATTGGATGTTTGAATTTAGACATTTTGCTTTACATTTTATATTAGGTGCAACTTTAGTTGTAATAATTAGTTCACGTGTCCTTTTCCTTGTGTGCCCCTGCGAGCCCCATTAAAAAATCCACTAGAGCACAATTTCTCTTTTCGGTGATGTTGAATATACATAATATGATTTATTGTGGCTTTAAAGTTTCCATGGAGAAAAGAAGGTGTTTTCAGCAGTCTGCTCATCTTTGCGGATCATTTTAAAACTGTTTGTCAAATGAAAACCTCTTGTATGAATCTGTTGTGACCTGCTGCAGGTAGAAAATGTCTATATCTGGGTGTTTGAAGGTGGTCAATGTAAATCTGCCGCAGCGTTTCATCATTTTTCTGGCCAGGAAGAGCAGCAGCACTGCGATCAGCACCAAGAATATAGTGATGCCCATGACACTGCCAGCCTTAACATAAGAGGGCAGAACAGCTGTCTGAACGTCGCCTGGAGTGACAAGTTCAGAAGATAAACCTGATCCAAGCTCATCATCCTCATTTTCCAGTCTCACGCATTTGTCATCTACCAGCTTGAACCCCTCATCGCACCAACACCTGTAACCTCCGAACATGTTGTCACACGTGTGGTCACACGGGTTCTGTTGCTCACATTCATCAATGTCATAGCAAACAGAAGTCTGGTTCCTTGTTTCTAAAATGTAGCCTTCAGGGCAGAAACATTGCACGTCCTTCATCTCTGTGTCTGGGTTGGGGTCACAAAGGGCTGGGCATTGACTCTGACCGCAGTGATGCTCACACTTGGTTGGGTCTTTGGGTGACACCTTGAAATTTTTGTTGCACACACACTGGTAAACTCCGTTGATCTTGTCACACTCATGCTCACAACGAAAACAGATTGCAGTATTAACGCACGTTCCACCCTCCTCCATAAAGTCATCTGCGCACTCGCATTTGTATCCTCCTTTCTCGTTCACACACTTCTCACCCTCAGAGGTGCAGATGTCCCTCTTCTCCTCGCACTCATTCACGTCCTCGCAGCTCGTCCCGTCCTGAGCCAGCCTGTAGCCTTCGTAGCACTCGCATACGTAGCTATCACCTTTTTGTTGGCACACCTGCGCGCAGGCGGCGCACGACTCCATGACGCAGGAGATGCTGTTGGGATGGAGTGTGTGTCCGATGGGACAGATGCAGGTGTCTACTGAGCTGCAAATATATTCGCAGCCGCCGTTCAGCACCTCGCAGTTCCAGGGGGCTGTAATCCAGCTGGAGGCGCACAAATGCTTGGAATCAGGGTATTTACCGTCTCCCACTGTGGCGAAGGTCCCGGGTGGAAGCATCTCTGAATCGACCAGCTCATAGCCTTTAATTGTGGTATACTTAACCTTCGCGCCTGCGCTCGCCTGCAAGGGACGACAGATTTCATCGTATTCATACTGGCACACTTGGCCGTCCAGTTTGTCTTTGCACGGCACCTTCAGCGCCGTGACATTCTGCCCCCCCGTCACGGAGACGGCGGGGCAGTCGTGGAGACCTGTTCTTTCGATGTTGCCCAGCCAGAATCTACCGCTGAGCCCCTTCAGTAGGCTCATAATTGTCTTTATTTCTTTGGACGAAAATAGCTGCCCGTTTAACTCTCTGCAGAAGCTTTCCGCACCTCGAAAGTCCAGGAGAACTTGAAAGGAGCAAAGACCCTCTGCGCAATGTCCGCGTGGGGAGGGAGCCGCTTCCTGCAGACCGCAGAGGAGAAGCACGAAGAAAAGTAGCGCTTGTGTTCCAGAAATCATGCCGTCGATGTTAAAAACGCTTCTTTTTCTGACTCTCAGTGGCGTGGACCCCCGTTTTCAACGACCCGAAGCTGATACAGCAAATGAGAGCTGATAGTCCCCATTTATAAACGCCCGACTATTTTTTTCCCCTTTGTAGGACCAGGCGAGGAAGGAAGTTCCGTTTTGGCCAGTGGTTTAGAGTCCTGGTCTGATTGCTCAACCCCCATGCGGTCCAAAGTGCTTATCTAAAAGAAACTGGCCCATCAAAACACATACACATAGTCCGAGTAGCCCGCGCGCACACGCACATGAGCTACACGAACTTTTAATAAGATGGGGATGAACAACAATCTTCTCCTGGGAGTGACTGTTCCCTGCGTCCATGTAGATGATAAATAAAGGTTTAAATGTCATGAGAAGAGAATGAAGCCAAAACCAACTCTCACACAGCTCACACAAAAAGAATGGTTTAAATATTCTCCTGAAACCACCATTACGTTAGAAATATTAAATTAACTTTAATGTTAACATTTAACATCTTAAACAGTAACTGTTATTTACCTGCCTTCAAACTCATTTTTTAAATTTAAATGATTTTATAGTATGAGAGGTACTGCAACTCTTCTGGAAGATTTCAAAAGTCCATGAATTGGTAACACAACACTACTCACAAAAAGTTGGGGATATTCAGCTTTTTGTACGATGTCAGAATGAACCTAAAAGGCAGTTTAACCTTAACAGATTAAATTAATTTGATTTCCTCAAATTAACCACTAAATGTTCTGCTTCACTGACAACTTGTATGAAAGCAGCCCTCTTCATCATATTCATATTCACATCATATCATATCAAGCAGGGCAGTGGACTGTCGGCGCTGCTGTAACATTACTCTGTGTTTAATAACATGTATTTCAGCTGATTTATCCA
>JBAMHW010000025.1:4026928-4037926 GCA_037177495.1 Rhadinocentrus ornatus | reverse complement strand
TATATATAATAACTATGTAAATTTGTTTTTAATTTTGGTCTAAGGTTTGAATGTTTTTATTGTTCTATTTTATCTTATTTATTTCTATTTTATTGTACAGCACTTTGATCAGCCATGTTGTTGTTTTAAAGTGCTTTATAAATAAAGATGGTATGCTATAAAAAAGAGAAAATATCCAGAGGGCTAAACAAAATAAAAAATGAAAAATAACTGAGTTTCCATTTTAGCTCCACATTCAGACAGCTGGGTGAGAATTTGGTGGAAACTGTATAAAAGCATGGATCCATCCCGCCTTGCATCAGTTACAAATCTGGTTTTGCGTCTGATTTTCGGTTCAGATCTTGTGTAATTTGGCACTCCTCAGTCTTTTGGTTTCCTGACAGACACTCTTCCATATCTGATCAGGCTTCTGTGAACGGTTGATGGATCAAATGAGAGACATCCAGGCTACCAGATTAAACCAATATTTAGCCCTGCTACTTCCTTCGCCCTCCACCTGTCCCGTTTACTGAATTACTCCACACCATACTGAGATATGCTAATTTATTATTTTATCCCACCAAACTGCGTTATCTTAGGCAAAAAAACATGCTTATTGAAATATAAACAAACCCGTTGACTTTTTGCTATCAGGGTCAATGCAGCTTTGCATGATACAAAACTGAACAAATAATACAACTATTCTTAGTCCAGATACTGGCCTAGTATCTGATACAAGCC
Source organism: Rhadinocentrus ornatus (assembly GCA_037177495.1). NCBI lineage: Eukaryota > Metazoa > Chordata > Actinopteri > Atheriniformes > Melanotaeniidae > Rhadinocentrus > Rhadinocentrus ornatus. Next base: position 4,037,206 of record JBAMHW010000025.1, on the reverse strand, counting down.
CCAGGATCTCCAGTTCCATCTCTTGTTGTTAAATGTTCTCTTATCAGGGGTATCAGGTTTTCCAGTCTTACATTTTCAGGCAGTGCACCTCACATGCTTTTGTTGTGTGTTAAACCAGCCAAACCTGCACTGATTGTGCGCAGCAAGAGAAAGTTTCAGGAGGAATCCATGTCTGACTGACTCAGTTCCAGGTGGCTTGCTTTAATAAATGTTATATTAACTGTGTAGCTACAGGTATGAAAATAAGCAGCACCACGGGAAACAAAAGGAAAGCAAAACACCTGGTGAAATGTAACTATATAAGAGTTTGTCCCACTGGCTGCTATTTACATTTCCTTCTCGTGTTACACGAGCATAGGTTGGACAATGATTCGTTGAGCACGAGCTCGGTCTCTGCCCCCGTTGGCTGGGTTGTACACGTCAGCAGTCAATGACTTGTATCACAGCACCATCATCCTCTTCCTGGTATGAAAGTGTTGACACATTACACTTCGCTTGGGTAGGTTGCAGTTGGTTTTTTTAAAAATAAACTCCCAGAACTGCGCCCGCAGCTCGTGTCGCTTCTCAGTACTCAGTTTGCTTGTTTAACTTGTTTCTCCTCAGGTGCCACAAACACGCGGCTCGGAGCCCTAGTTTGGAAAATGACTCTGTTTTCTAGAGGAAAGACAGTCGAGTTAGAAGAAGAAAACGCCGTCAAGACACGAATGCTGAGCGTCACGCAGCGTCGGAGCGCTTAGAAGAAGAGTTGCACGCAGGAAAAAAGAAAGAAAGCAGACGCGCGCGACAAGGTGAACGCAAGAAATATCTGCTTTTTATTGACAGAAAATGAGGTTTCGGCTGCTGAAAAGGAATCTGCTCGCGCTCTTGGGAGCATCTTTCGTAGTTGTGACTCTGTTATTTTCAACACGTTTGTTTCTGGTTACTGATAGAGACACGAGGGGAGCTAGTCAGGATGTTCGGGATAATCACTCTGGTGACATGCTGAAGTTCAACTTCGGTTCCCAGTCAGAACTGGCTCAGTCTGTTTACAGCGCCAATTACAAGCAGTGTATTCAAAATGCAGATAAGTTCCCAGGGGAGCCTCAGCTGGTGCTGGTTGTGCAGGTTCACAACCGGCCTGAATACCTCAGGCTGCTCATTAAGTCACTGGAGAGAGCTGCTGAGGTCCACAGCTTCCTCCTTATATTTAGCCATGACTATTTTTCCGAGGAAATAAACACAATAGTGCAAGGAATCACTTTCTGCAAGGTACTGCAGATTTATTTCCCCTTCAGCACTCAGCTGTATTCCAAAGAGTTTCCTGGGCAGGATCCACGAGACTGCCCTCGAGACATATCCAAGGACAACGCTCTGAAAACAGGATGCCTCAACGCAGAGCACCCGGACTCATATGGACATTACAGGGAGGCCTTCATCACCCAAACCAAACACCACTGGTGGTGGAAGTTGCACTTTGTGTGGGAAAGAGTGCAGGTGATGCAGGGCTACAGCGGCTTTGTGATCTTTATGGAGGAGGACAACTACATCTTACCGGACTTTTTCCATTTTTATAAATTATTAATGGATTTCAGGAAGAAAAGCTGCCCTGACTGTGATATGATGGCTGTGGGTAACCACAATGGTCTGACAGATTTTAACAGCATGTCCAGTAAGGTATCGACCACTGGATGGATGTCCGCTAAACACAACATAGGCATAGCTATGTCCAGGGAAGTGTACTACAAGCTGGCAGGCTGCAGCGATCAGTTCTGCAGCTATGACGACTACAACTGGGACTGGACACTGCAGCACCTCTCAGGAACCTGCATCTCAAAGCCCCTCAAAGTGCTGGTAGCACAGGGCTCCAGGGTCCTGCACACAGGGGACTGTGGTCTTCATCAGAAGGAGAACTGCAGACCAGAGCGGGCCTTGCAGAAGGTTGAGGACAACCTCAGGATGGCCAAGGATGGTCTCTTTCCTCCATCGCTTGTACTCAGCAGTGCAGAGGCAGCGGAGCACAAACCACACATGAAAAATGGAGGATGGGGAGACGTTCGAGATCACACTCTATGCAATAACTATGTGAAACGTCTTTAAACTGTGCCAAAATGTGGCTAAAATGTTAATATCCTCAGGTGTGCCATTTTTTAACAACTCTTCAGGGTTATGGAGGCTGTTCTGGGTCTTCCAGGTAACAGGACCAAATGAAATCCAAATCTGTTCGTTGGACGTAGCTGAAACGTTTTTCATTCACCAATGCTGCACCGGTGCCAAAGACATTTATATGATGAGCTCAAGCTGTTCCAGGTTTTGTTTGTCTTTGGGTGTCTCCCGAGCCAAAACATTTTGTTTGATTTATTGCACAGCAATGTGCAGCAGGACTAAACCACAGAGGTACATGCAGTTTTGTTTGCAAATATATTTGTGTGACGGAAATTATTTCACATGGCTGATGTTTATTCATTCAACAACTTTGGTGTGTATGTGTGATAATGCCTTTTTCACATAGGTTTTTTTCTTTTTTTTTTAATGTAGGCTTATGAAGGCACAGTTTTAAGTGGGATAACACAAAGGCACATGTAACTTGTAGGTTTAATCAACATTGGGTTTTACGTACTTAATGGAAATTGTGTTTCAGAATGTAAAGTTAATTTTCTGTGTTGGACAAAGGTAATTTCTTTTTCGTGATTGTTGTAATGGTGTCTGGCTGAACTCTTTCGGCCAGTCCCCTCGCAGTCGTATTGATCCCTGGTTGCAAAACCAGGAGCTGGCTTGATCTTGATTTGATTTCCCCCCCTCTTCCTCTGCGGGGTTGTGACTGTGAGTATGCTTTCTGATAGACAAACAAGTGACCTTTTGGAACCAAGATTTTTTTTTTTTTATTTATCTTGCATCAGGGTCATCTGGGATGCTGCTTTTCTATATTTGCACCTTCTTTATTGGCCAAAAAATTTGGGGATTCAGCATCCATATACAAGGACAGAATAAACTAATACAGGGATTTTTATATTTTTTTTGGGGGGGGGGGAAGGAAATAGTTCCTTCTATCCCAAACTCGTTGAAGTAAACAGCAATGGAAATAACACGTGATTTATCTGCCTTCAAGCGGACCAGAAGTGCCTTTTTCCTGAACATGCACTGATATTAACTAAGTACTTCTACATACTGCAATACTGGGGACTGGTTGTAATTGATATTTTCTGATTGTGCCTTTTTATTAATTTGATTATGATGAAAGAGAAACTTAAAAAAAGCGTGAATGGTAATTTTATCAGAATCTTCTGACTGTAGTTAAGTAAAATTATTTTCAATGTGGCATTATTCTTGCTGTGTGTTTTGGCCCAAAAAAAGAGGTGTAACCTGATTAAATGTACTTTGATGTACCTTATAGAAATATTCCTTGAGAAAGTTAAATTGTGTTCATGTAGTAAGGTATAATTTATATATATTTTGTTTAAAAGTACATAAGGTTATTGAAGACAATTGCAAAGATGACCCAATACATAATGTAGTAGTGTGTAAAAGACAAAAAGGACTTTGTGAAATTGACTGTTGCTGGTTTTGATTCCTGAGAATGAGACCAATATGTTTTTATTCACTTTTTTTTTTTTGTCTGATCATCACTTTAAGTAGCTGTACATTGTTCACTCTGTTTGCCAAATGGAAAAATAAAAGATTTTTAACTTTCAGTGTTTTGTCAAAAAAAAAAAAAAAAAAAAAGTTTGAACATGTGGAATACCCTCTGGACATATAGGGAACATTGTTAGACAAAATACATCTTTTTTTTTTAGCTTATTTTTATGGATCATTAATCATTTCTTTAAGCAGTTACTAATAATTTGCTAACTAACAGAGCACTGTGCAATTAACCTTTAATTATAATTGTTGCAAAACCAAATAGAGGGATTTTCAGGTAATGGTAGGGATGTGGATTTACATTTGATCTAATACATGTGGTTGCTCTAAAAGGTCTTAAAAACAATTCTAAATGTCTTATTTTTTTTAAACCCCGATTTATGACTTGGGGCTCTGACGCACATCAGGTGACTGAAGCGTCATTTTTCATTGGTCGCCTTGTGCTCCGTGTTTATTTCCGGAAGTAAGTTGTCAGTCTCAGACTTTCCTGACAATTAAACCACAAACCTATAGCACCTCTCCGACAGGTAACCAGTTAAATGTAGAGTACATTTAAATGTAGAGTACATTTAAACATTTAACTCACTTGTGTAGTCAAACGAATAGCCAATTGTCTCATCGTGTAAATTAGTCATGTTTATGTACATAGAGCCAGTGTTAGCTGTTAGCTGTTGAGCTCTGTGGCTTACGTAATGGACTCTTGTCTTCATATAAAATAAATACTAAATGAGACAACCCATAACTGCTTTAAGTTAAGCTTTGAGTTTTTAATATTTTCTATATTGTCAGTTTTATAGGCACGTAATGTTTTCTCCCCCACAGTGCTAACGCGGCTAATTGAAATCCCCGCATTGATGAAATGACATTAGCTAGAATCACACATTTGCTAGCTAACGTCGCTTGCTTTAGACAGTTAAATTGTCCCTATAAACGAGTTATTTGGGAGGTCATTGGCACAAAAAACTCCTTATCAAACGTATCGCCGTTAAAACGTATTAACCCATTGTCATAACGTGTCGTTTAGCTTCCCTACTATAGGTTTGTCTAAATCCGCAGGATGGCACATTGGTTTCACAGAAACCCACTGAAGGCTACAGCACCTGTGTCCTTTAATTTCTACGGAGTGGCCGGAAGCCCCGCTGCCAACAAGATATGCAAGTGTGTATTAAATTTACTTAATAGAAAGCAGTGTTATGCCATCAACTGTGATCCAAGCCAGAGTTAATGCTTTTTTTTAATCCTTATAATGTGCTGATCATGTATCATTGTAAAGCTATTGTGTGATATAAGTTATATCCTCCAAACTTTCTGGGAAAAACTTGTTCATATGAAAACCACTTGGCACAAAGCGTCAGCTGACAGCTGTTTGATGCATTTAGTAACCTGAGGACAACCCGGGCAAGGCTGCTGGAGATGTTCACTGATATCACATGCAACCCAGAGATCATGAAGAATGCCACCGACGCGTACTTCTCTCTTCTGCAAGGCAGGCTTACATACACATTTATGTCAGCTTATGTATTTTTGTCTCTGAATTTCTGAGCCTATATATTTGCCTGTTGAGGGCTTAGCATTTTTTTTAATTACACTTAGATTTTATATTAAACAAAACCACAATGATTGCAAAAGAAATGGCAAACATTAAAAGAGCTAAATTCACTTAGTTGAATCAATATGAACTTTTTTTCTTTTTCTTTGCCCTGCATCTAACTAGCTGCTTTTGTGCGTGTGTGTGTGTGTTTTTGTGAACTGCTATTTAATAACAAACAGGCTTTATTGTGTCCCTGGATGGAACTACACAGGAGAACAAAATGAGATTCATTCAAAACTTCAAGTGGACTGACACTTTACAAGGAAACACACCAAGGTAAGACGTGAGCTAAATATACTCTTTCTGGGCAGGTGTGACAAAAGTAGGTGGAAGGACCTTATATCTGTAAACAAAACGCCACAGCTGTTGACAGCTAGTGTAAGCAGATTTGAGAAGTCTGAAATGTCCTTAACGAGCTTCGAGCAGAGTGGATCTCTGTGTAGATCTTTATTAAAACCTAAAGTAAGAAGAAGTAGATTTTCTCATCTCAGGTGTGTCTATCACCTTGTTGGCTGTAATACTGTGTGTGTGTGAATGAGTATTTGGGGGTGCTAACAGTCAGATATGTAAATTCTGTTTTTATAACTCCACTTTGTCTCCTTGCTGTCCTCTTAGTGCCCAGCAGGATGCAGTCTTTGAATTGGTCTCCATGGCCTTCAACGTTGCCATCTGGTACACCAAGTTTGCCTCAAGACTTGCTGGGAAGGAAAAGTAAGGGCGTTTCTTACTCTATCATTATATTGATTCATGTATTTTACAACTGTTCTCTGATATTTTGAACCAGTTGTGAACTACTGATGGTGGTTGTTGCCTATTTAATAGCGTAACGGAGGCTGAAGCCAAAGATGTTCACAGAAGCCTGAAGGTTGCTGCTGGAATATTCAAAACTCTAAAGGTGAAGTAGATGAACAGACCAATGACTTACAACAGTAGAAACTACAATTATGGCTCCACTTTTAGTCTTTACAATACAAATGCTAATACAAAGGATTTAGGATGCTGTAAAAATGTAAATACAGTTGAATACCAAGAACTGCAAATTCCATAAACCAATATTTTATTCATATTGCAACTGATCGAACAATCTGCAAATGGCTATATCTGCATATCTACAAATCGTGGGACAATTTCAGAATAACTTTCCATAAGAGGAAATTGTGAAAACTTCATATATTTTATCATCTATTGTACATAATATCATGAACATTATTAGTATATATCTCTGTGTGCAAGGGGCATGGATGGAAATAAACATAGGATGTCTGTTATCCGAGTTAAAATCACATGACCTCCATAACATTTCCAGAAATAATTTTCTGTGAACACACCGTACTATCCACAACTGCAGGTTTAAGCTCTACAATGCAAAGAAGAAGACATATATGCCATTTATGCAGGTTTGAGAGACACATTTTTGTCCCATTTAGACGTCTCTTTCAGGAGAGACCTTGGACATTTTAGAAAGATGATGCTAAACTACATCCTGTATCTATTAAAAGAGGATGGCTTTGTAGTTGAAGAGTTGACGTGCTGGCCTGGCCTGTCTGCAGTCCAGACCTTTCACCCACAGAAAACACCTAAATCAGCTAGAATCCAATATCAGACCAGAAAAGAACATTACTCTCCAGCTACTTGTTTCTCAGTTCCAGTCGTTTAAAGATTTAATATTTTAATTAAATTATAAATGTTTCAACTTATTTACATTACTAATATAATGTCTGGGCTATATTCTGAATAAAATGTTGGTTTATGGGATTTGCAAATCATTGCATTCTGTTTTTAATTCTAGTTTTATATACCATACAAACTTGTACTAACATGCCAATTTTTTTTTTCTTTCTAACAAACCCTATTTAAACTCACACACAGCTAAGTCTCTTCATTTAGTTTCATGCAAATTAGTCCAAAAGAAAAGAATCAATCTAATAAATGAATGTAATAAATTATCAACCTATTGTTTTGGTATTTGTGTCATAGGAGGTGCACATCCCTCGTCTCATCACTCCGGCTGAAAAGGGAAGAGACCTGGAGCCCAGAGTTATTGATGCCTATATCATCCAGTCTCAAGCAGAGGCACAAGAAGGTAGCAGCACACTCACAAACAAAACCACCAGAAGGGAAAAGCCGAGGCGTTTTTATATTGTATATATGTGTAATGCGATTTTATATATTTATGTTGAATTGTTTTAAGCATTTACAGATCCTGTAGCTTTAAACGACGATTAGGCATATCCAGAGTAAAGTTTAAAAAAGCTTAGCAGTATTAAATAAAGCAAAACAGGATCTAGATCATAAATCGCTACATACGCTTTATTGCTCATTAATTCTTCCATATTTTAATTACTGTGCAGAAGTTTGGGGTAATAATTGTAAAACAGTAAAACGTCCACTATTTGTTCTCCAAAAGAAGGATCATCCATGGGGTAGGCTACAGGGACCGTACTAATTCATTATTTGTGCAGTCAAAATTAATAAAATTAAAAGATATTATTGATCTACAGACTATACAAATTTTATTTAAGGCAAAATACAAACTGTTACCTGCAAATATTCAAAGACTTTACAGAGAGGGAAGGGGGTTATCTTTTGAGAGGGAAATTTAATTATAAGGTCAAAAGGGTGAAAACAAGGAGGAGAGGTTTCTGTATTTCTGTTTGTGGAGTAAAAATGTGGAATAAGTTGAATGTTCAAGGAACGTTCAAAGTTAAAACAACAATAAAAATGTTTAAAGACATTACTTTCACACATTATATTAATAAAGAAGCTTCTTTTTGAAATATCTAAATGAAATGCTTGCAGTGGTTGAACAACATGAAATAATATGAATGTGTACTGCGGCGAAAGGCTGGAAAGTTGCTTGGTCCAAGTCCAAGAGCAAACTAACAGGAAGTAAAAAATAGTCTTTTAATTTTGGAGAAGGGGTGGGATTTAATAAATTGTACTTCTTCCCGCTCCTTTTCGGTCTTTGTTTTTGTTTTTTGTAATTGGAATTTTCATGGTTGTACATTTGGTTTTGTATGTGCTCGAAATAATCATAATCAATCAATAAGAGGTATCGGAGTCCACTGGTACCAGATACTTACAGAGATAATAAACAGTACATTGATAACAACACCATTAACAAAGTCTATTAATATTTCTTTAACTTATTTGTTTATTTACCTCTCTCCCCTCCCAGTGACGATTGCCAGAGCCATTGAACTGAAGCACAACGCCTCAATTATTGCAGCTTTGGCGTATGAGACAGCAAACTTCTATCAAAAAGCTGGTCTGTGTTTTTAAATGGGTGCTTTTTCATTTTTCTATAAACATAGAGAGTAAATTCTCATGTGTTTTGTTCTTTTTGGCATCAATATCCACCCTCATTTTACCCCAATCCATTAAAGCTCAGTATTTCCATCTCTGCAGATCACACTCTGAACACTTTGGAGCCAGAGTGCAGCAGCAAGTGGAGGAAGTATTTTCAGCTGAAGCAGCACTTTTACATGGCTTATGTAAGTTTATCTGTTTGCAGAGTTGCTTTGGAAGAGTACTGCTCCTCTTTGTACTAATATTCCACTGGCTGTGTTTGCAGGCGTACTGCTACCATGGACAGACTCTGCTGGCGAGTGATAAGTGTGGCGAGGCTATAAGATCCCTGCAGGAGGCAGAAAAGTGTACGTATGTGCATGTCTTGGAGATAATGGTTGCTTTTTTTCTGTTATGCCTGGCTGTTGTTTTTAACCGCTTCATGTATGAGTGTATTTGCTTCCTGTTAAGTATAAGTATTAAGTTATTTTTGCAAAGTTAAGCAAATGTTAATGTTTGTGATATAAAGATGGATTACCTCATGCAGCTGAAGCATGATGAATGTTTGTAGGTTATCACCCAGATGTTTCCTGTGTGCGTCTTACTGCCGTGTTTTGGGATGCATCCTATCATGCAAATGAAGAGTTTAGTGTTTTGCTAGCTTTCCCTCCCAAACTCCCTGCACTTCTGTAACATTAACAAAGACATCACTGTTTAGGTTACTCCCGTGCTGAGGCGCTGTGTAAAGAGTACCGTCAGACCAAAGGCCCGGGGACCACAGCCAAACCCTCGGAGCAGCTGTTCTTCCTCAAACTGGGCGGCCTCATTAAAAACACGCTGGAAAAGTGCCAGAGAGAGAATGGCTTTATGTGAGTTAGTCAGTGCACACACGCACACATATCAGATGGAGAGCAGTCTGTGGCCGTTTGATGAGAACATGTATCCCGAGTTAAAAACGCTGTCATATTTTAAGATACATTTTTACAGTGTCGATGTGGAAGAACCATCAGTTCCATCAGTATATTTTTCTGAACCAAATTCTATAAATGAGACAGTTGTTGCACAGATGTTGTTTGTTTTGTATCAAGCAAGCCAAAAAGAAAGTTCTGTTAACTTCTCAGCATCTGCAAACATCACTGAGTCATGTGACTGATAATTTTTGACCACAATGAGCAGTAAATATCGTCTGGCTTTTGTGACCCATAAACACTCACCAGCCATGACATCAGGTGTCATAGCTTCAACAAGCTGGTGGAAACCTTACTCAGAGGTTTTGCTCCACATCACCATGACAGCATCACACAGCTGCTGCAGGTTTGTCGGCTGCATCCATGATGAGAATCTCCCGTTCCACCACATCCCAAAGCTGCTCTACTGGACTGAGATCTGGTGACTGTGGAGGCTGTTGGAGTCCAGTAAACTCATCGTCATGTTCTAGAAAGCAGCTGGAGATGATCTGAGCTTTGTGACATGGTGAATTATCCTGCAGGAAGCAGCATCAGAAGATGCTACACTGTGGTCATAAAGGGATGGACATGGTCAGCAACATTACTCAGGCAGGCTGTGCTGGTTAAATCAGGCCATGTTGGTACTAACAGGCTCAAAGTGGGCCAAGAAAATGTCCCCTACACCATTACACCTGTTCATACAAGACAGGATGGATCCATCAGTTTCCTGTTCTTAGCTGACAGGAGGCACCCGGTGTGATCTTCTGCTGCTGTAGCCCATCTGCTTCAAGGTTGGACGTGTTGTGTGTTCAGAGATGCTGTTCTGCAGACCTTGGT
>JBAMHW010000025.1:4013955-4026828 GCA_037177495.1 Rhadinocentrus ornatus | reverse complement strand
CTGCTGCTCACTGGATATTTTCTCTTCTTCAGACCATTCTCTGGAAACCCTGGAGATGGTTGTGGGTGAAAATCCCAGTAAATAACAGTTTCTGAAACACTCAGACCAGCAACCATCAACGTTCAAAAACACTTAAATCCTCTTTCTTCCTCATTCTGAGGCTCAGTTTGTCATCAGAAAGTCGTCGTCACCTTCTCTACGTGGCTAAATCACTGATTTGCTGCCTTGTGATTGGCTGATTAGATATTTGTGGTGAGTGAACAGAAGTATTTGAACAGATGAAACCGATAAAGTGGCCAATGAGTGTGTATTTGTGTGAATACATTAACAGCAGCTTATTGATTATCTTTGTTCATTTAAACTCTGGACATATTTCTCAGATACTTCCATAAAGTCCCAGCTGAGGCGCCCCAGCTGGAGCTGAAGGCGAGCTACGGCCTGGCTGAGCCTGTCACCTTCGAGCTGCCGTCTCTCAGCGAGCAGTGCACCGCTGAGGTCTATGCCACCTTTGATCTGACCAAGGGGGCCAAAAATGACAAGGTATGACTGGTTGACATTATGCTAAATAACTAAATAAACTTATTAACTGTTTGTTGCAGAATTAATTAGTTTCTTGCATTAAAATAATATCTAAATGTTCTCCCTCTCCTCCGTCAGACATGGTTTTACAGTAACCAATAACCTCTGTTCCTTAGGTAGAGGGCTTTGAAGCCCCTTTCACACATTAATGCTTGTAAAAGTGATGGCATTCAGCTTCATTCTGACTTACTGTCAAAGTTAACAGAGAGCCAAGTCAATAATTGTGAGTTATGGAAGACTGGACTCATCAAATGAGGTTCATGTCTTGTTGCTATGATTGTGTTAAACTTCCAATCTTGGATTAATATAGGTAAAAAGATCGGTTTACTACATATTTGTACTTATTAGATAGTGTGATTAACTTTTAGGAGTAGCAGCACAATTTTTGTGCTGGTTGTGGAGCAACCACAACACAGTGGAGCACCAGATCTCTGACCCTCACCAGGATATTGGAGGGCGAGTCGGAGTTTGCCCAACCGGTTTTAATGTGTTTTGTGGACTTAAGGCCCATTTATGCTCTATGCTAAAGTTGGAGGCTTTGGTACGTTTTTGGGGCCCTTGCCTGAATGGGGTAATACCACCAAAAACCACAGGGGCAGTGTTGAGCATCATAGCTGACATGCAGCCTGCGAAAGAAACAAAGAAGAAGAAGCCAGGATTTATTTAATGGCTACACAAAGACCACCTCCATCACTGCGCTCTGACACTCTAAGAATATACCATCATCTCCTTCACTGTCACCATGTTTACTATTGACTAAAGCTGATGTAGAAACTCTGAGGTGAGCTCTGAATTCTGCACTGCCCCCTGGTGGATGTATTGCCTAACAACCATGCCAAACTAAAGGATGCAGGAAGTATGTGAGCAGTGACGTTTGAATGAATGTACCCGTTTACGCGTGTACAATGGAGCCTAAATGGACATTTATGGCCATGCTTGGAGAGTATAGAGCGTCATGTTCCTTTTAACAAGCCAACTGATCCATGTGAACCCACAATGAGAGCTTGGTGTGGATTGCCGGCAGTAGGACAGACTCGTCCTTTTATAGTTGATGTTGAGCTCCACTAAGGCTGCTAAAGCTTTGTTACAGGTTCTGTTTATAACATTTATGGACAGAATTTTTAGGCACATCTAAGGGGTGGAGGGCATCTGGTGCCATCATTTGATGAGGACGCACCTCCAACAGGTACTAGGGGGGTGTGCAGGAGGGATGATAATTAGCATCTCCAACATGGTGCTTAGTCAGGAAGGAATGGGTTTCCTACTCAAGCTTGGGATTTAATTGCTGCCTCAAGTCTGAGTTTAAGGCCCTGATTTACTAAGATCACTGATAAAGAGCACAAAATGGCAATAGTTTGGACGTGGTGTTTATTATTTGCAGGTGAACAACTAAGAATGTTGGCGCAATTAAAAACAGGCGCAAACAACAGTATTCAAATGAAGATTTAGCGTGTGTTACCGCTTCGCCATGGAGAGTTTAGAAGCAGAGCAGGAAGGTTGCGAACAAAATGAAATTGGACCTGATGGAGATACAGATGTTAGTGGACAGGGTATGAAGAGTAGCTGATCTCCAGCAAAGAAAGCTAAACATCTCCAGAATGACTTTAGCCTGGAAGATTATTTGCTAAGCAGTAAATGCAGTTGGCAAAACCACAAGAACTCCAGATGAGGTTAAGAGGAGGTGACAAGATATAAGACAATATTTAGCAACTGGTACAGCTCCCTTACTGGGAGGAGCAGATGACTGGAGGACTGGGTATGATGCCCTACAGCTGATTGCAGATCAGATTTGAGCGCATTGCAGCGGGCACTTGGCAGCTGGTCAGGGCTTCATCTGGGCTAATGATGGTCATTAATGCCCTTAAGAGAGGGATGGTGCAGGCGGTGGTGAGGGCTCTCAGTGCCTGCAAACCCAGAGCGCAGCAGCAATAGCTCATCCTGCGTAACATGGCTTTCAACACATTAACACAGCCATGTGTTTCAATAATCTTTCCCTCTGGCATTCCATAGATATATACACGATCAGAAAAGATGTGGTCTCTCCGTTGCTTTTGAGGTGTCGCTTCCTCCTTGCAACAATATCTGCAGCCATTTCAGCAGAAAGTTGTGCCAGTTAATACCCGTTGCTCAGACGTGCAAAATATAGACACAAAATTAGCCAGTTTCACGTTTGGTAAGTCACATTGTGTGTGCTATGTTGATTTCTTTGCATCTGCTCCTCCCAATTTTGTGCACTTTTTGACAGTGCATATGCATTAAGGGCAAACACGCTAAATGCATTATTTAGTCCATTTAACAGACGCAATCCTCGGTGCAACAGGTTTTTGTGCGTGATATCAACTTTGCTCATGTTTTTACACATTTAGTTTCTCCAGGTCTTGTTGACAAGAGGGGAGATTGAAAGGTGAATTAGGGCAGCGTCTGCTCTGCTGTGGAGGCTTTCTGGTTTGTTATGGTAAAGAGAAATTCAGCCAGAGGTGAAACCGTCGTTCCGGTTGATCTTCATTTCAGCCCTGAACTAAGATAAGAGTGAGATCACAAATTCAAGATGTGAAAATGAGCTTCCTCTGAGCTCACCTTTAGGGACGCAGAGCTCTGTCATCCCGGAGCAGCTCAGATCTAAATCGCTGCTCCTCTGCACTGAAAGGTGCCTGTTTAGGTGGATCCAGAATGTAGTCGTGAAGCCTGCTGGAAGAACTCTAAGTGTATTTTAACTTGACTCCAAGTTAATGGGCTTTGTTTTGTTCCATATCTCTCTTACTGCCCTTCATAACTTTGAATTTGAATATGTGGTCTTCATAAATGTTCAAATACAGCAACTGATGCTACATTTTGTCTGATTGTCTTTTACCGCCAGGCCAAACCCAAGGATGAAGAGGTGAAGCCGGTGAAGGAGCCTGATCTGAAGCCTCAGAAGGACACAGGCTGTGTAATCTCCTAAACTATCCACACATTAATTTTTCCAGCCTCAGAATGACTGCACTTATTATTATATTACTTCTGCAGGTGTCAACCCATAGTGTTTTATATCCATGCTGAAACACGTTCATTGTATTTGGATGTGACACATTATTATTATACCTGATGTGCATTTGGCTCATTCGAAGCCTGTCATTGGTGGTGTTGTACACACAGGATGCTCGTCTGCTTGTAGGCATTTTCAATGATCCCATTTCTTTGCATAAAAACCCCCCTATGTACTTAAAATGGCATGTTTTAAAGAGGACTAAGATCGTGCAAAAAGATGTTTTCTGGAGTGGTATTTAATTTAAGATCGATAATAAACACATTTGCTATATTTAGGCTCTAACTACCAGAACATTTCCCTCTGAGACTATTTTTTCCAGGGTACCGTTGCTGCATGCTGAGCTTCATGCTGTGAAAGATGATGATCCCCTTCATACCAGACTGATTATTTAGTGCGACAGCCGGAGCCTGAGCCACTAAAACATCACCATTTCCCTCAAAATATTTAACTTGAACAGTTAAATTTAAAGAAAAAAGGAAAAAATAGCTCTAGCAGGTCTGAGTTCCTAATGATGTCAGGTCACATGGCTGCTAACAGGGAGGCGATGATAAATAAGCCTGTTGGTGACGGTTTCATCCATGGTGCCTTTGGCTGTTTCTGGTTTTTAACTTCTCTGTTCATTCAGATGAGTTTCTTGGTTTTTACATGACTCAAATAAATTTACCTGACTTTGTAAAAATGCTGGAAGTGGCCTCAGACTGTGCACGTAAATAAAAAGCACTTATAGCCTCCAAAATTACCCAAAGTTCAAACCTCCATCTAAACATTTCTGATAATTGGTGAAAATGCACATTCCCGGTGCCTGGACTGTGTGTGATTACTGCTGGTGAACGTGGTTTGTTTTAGCTCTAGCAGTTTACAATCATTATTTAGATCAGTTACATTTATTATCTTTTTTGTACATTACATAATGTAGCTGTTTACTACTTTTTTGTTAAAGAAACTTAATTATTGGATATGTCTGGATTATTCTTGAACAACTGTAGAGCATTTGGGAGATTAATGAGTTTCTGTTATATTTAGAGAGATTTTAATGCACATAAGATGGTATAAAGTGTTGTGTAATCCAAATGTTGCTGGCTGTGTTGGTTTGAATCTTTAGTGGGTACTTCAGAGTAGTCACAGACACAATGCAAAGTCTTGTAAGCTTTTTGGTTGCTGTTGTCAGCAGATAACACAACGTATGTACTATACGTGTGTGTAATCTTTCCTGATGACTGAAACTTTTAGATTATCCTGACAAGCTACTGCACTCGGATCCTTCCCATATTTGAATAAATGCTAAATTTAAATATAGCTGTCAAGCTTTAAATAAATGCTGAAGTCACTGGAAACTTTTATAAACTGTAAAATATTGCTTACATGTACTAACTTAACCCGTGTGTACTTTTGCTTGTGCAGACTTTTAAAGTAGGTAAAAGCTGCTGAACCCACTGAAGTCCTTATTGTAACACCTGCACTTTATCTAAAGTTATGAACAAATATTTGGTTTGACTTGGATTTAACTGACTTGTAGGTGATTACACGGTGGATTTTGTTTTTGAAGCACTAAATAAATCAGACCAATGCTGATTCTTTATCCTTTTAGGCAACTGGTTATCAGAAGGGTGAAACATAACGGTGTGTGTCCTTGTTGCTCTTTCCTCCTCTAATAATATCCTTCATGTAAAATGTTATTCATATGGTATTAAAACATTAAAAAGGTTACTAATTTCACGTCTTGTTTTTGTAGAGCTCAACAGTGTTAAGTTGTAGATACATGAGGCACGTTTATGTTCAATTATAAGTAAAGTGGGCACTGCAGACGTGAAAGTTACATTTTTTCTTGATTATAGATTATAGAGACTTATCTAGTCCTATCATTTAAGTCACAGTGGGTGCGGGGAATCCAGGTCATAACGCGCTTCTTTAAACCAATGTCTGAAAGGTGAGTTTGGGGTGTTTTCCCATTTTTTGAATGACTGAACATGAATGAACGAGGATGTGAGGTCCAGGATAGCGGTCACATGGAAAACCATAGAGAAGCGGAAGAGCGATGAGAAGCGGTAAAAACCACGTGACCTCCCGTGACCTCCCGTGACCACCACATGCACTGTCACCTCCACGCCTACATGCATTTTACCTCAACACCGCCATCAATGGTTGAGGAAAATATAGGTCACCTGTGCCATCCCAAACGTAAACAAACACCACCACAATAAACCTGAAACAAACTATAAACAGGAATAATGGCTCCTACAATCATTTTAAAAGAGTTAGTTTTTTTGTGTTTTTTTAGAATTATGGAATAAATTTAGATAAAAATCTTTTTTTTTTTAACCAGTTTTTCAGGATTCAAAGATATTACAAAATAAAACTTGAAATTATTTTACCAAAAAAGAAGAATTTACTGAATTAATGAGATAATTTAACAAAAAGTTGTTTTTTTTCTTCAGAATTAAATTTGACGAAAAAATTCTGAATTAAAAGTTTAAAAGTAAATCCGACAAAATCAGGATTTAATTTTTACCGCAAATCTTAACAACATAAAAACAATAAAAACCCTACAAAATACCACAACCAATAAAAACACGTTTGCTCATAATTATAAAAAAAACATTTTATTTAAAAAAATAATATTTCATGAAAAACGAGAGATTTTTTTTCCAAGTGAAAACATGTCCATGGTACCTCACTGTTATCCTTTTCTACCAAACATCAACCGGCTTTTATTTATACTATTACTGCACTTCATGTCTAACTGGAAAAATGGCACGTCAGCATTTTAAGATATCACTGGAATAACTTAGAAAAATATCAAACTGTTCTTACAACAACAAACATACATGGCTCGTCGAAGCAGAGTACCCATTATTGAAGTCCAGTATTTTGCTTGCATATGATACAGTATCTGGGAATACGTGTCCAGGTTTTATTTTATAAGACGATTTTCTAAAGGCCAAATCCAAGATGAATCCTGCTAGTCACACTAAACATTCAGAGCTGGTAGTAAAGTCTGACATTCTGCAGAGTCCAACCCCTCGATCCTAAGAACGAAAGTGACGGCCCTCTTGACTTCTAGCCTCTGATTAAAGTGTACACAGCTGTCATCTTGGCTTGCAAGACTGGTCCTGTCTCGTCGTTTTTCTTCAAAAACAGTCAGCATAGATGGACGTACATAACAACTCTGCTGTGACGCATTCTCCATGATTTTACTGAAGTTGTAAAGAAAGAGGAAAGAGTGACATTACCTGAAGAATGAACAGCAACCAGGAAGTAAGTGTTGTAATAATTAAGCAAGACAAACAGAGCTGTTAGCTCAGCTTGTGCTCAGTTAACTTTTAACAGCATGTTTGCTTTTCTTTCAACATTTTTTTTAAATCTAGTTGCTGTAAGTATTACAAAATCTTCGAGCCAAACCTAGATAGTCTCCTGCAAGGATGGCAGGATGGGAGTTTTATGTATAAATGCCATCTCTCAGACAGCAGATATCCATGAAACAGAGTTTGGAGGTTCTGCCTTACCCAAACAAAAGAAGATCGTCCATTTCTCTAGTGGTGAAACTTTGGAGGTGGAGGACAGTGAGGATGAGGACGAAGAGGAGCGACCAAACACAACCCCCTTTAAAGAACCTGCAGAGAAGGTGGGAAGCTGTTTAAAGGAGAAAATTCATGTTAGTAAAGTGGCCATCAGGTCATGTGTTGTTTTTGTTTTTCTTATCTCAGACAAGATTATCATTTAAGAATGTGGCCTTTCTAGTTGGGAGGATGTCACTGCTGGGTATGTAACATGATAAAGGACAACTTCCTAATGACTCATTTTTACTGCTGGAGAAAAAAGACATGGTATTTTTATGTCCTTTGTTTACAAAATTAGCTTGCGATTTCCTCGGAGAGAGACTAGCTGGTGCTCTTGGACTTAATTCAGCCAAGTACCAGTATGCCATAGATCTGCATCATCGGGAACACAAGGTAATCTTTATATTAGAAACACAAAATAAACAAATGGCAACTCCAAGTACTTCACTTCCTGTTTTTCCCTTAATGCTCTCACAGAGAAAAGATGATCACATAAAGAGAGAAGCAGAGACAATACACTTCTCTCCTGGACTGGGCAGGGGGCTGTATGGAGCGACTGAAGATAAAAACTGTCCTTCTGACCCCAACAAGACCTGTGATGAGGGACACATGGACAGACAACAAGGCTGTCTCAACAGAGGGTATCAAGAAGATGAGAATAACTTAAAATAAAACAATAAATAAAACTAAAGTAGATGCAGCAAGAGAAGGTGAAAACCCAAAAATTGAACAGTGAAATAATGTATGCTGCTTTTGTTATGTTTGTTAAGTTAAAAATAAATAAATAAAATGTAGCACATTAATAGATGATGGTTAGTCAATGTAACATCCTTTCAATATTATAACTTTGTCTACAGTACTCTTTCAATAAAGTAAGTTTAAGTTTAAATGTTAAGTTTTAAGTCTATGAATGTGTTTGTTTATGCTGGACCACTGGTTTATAACATGTTTTTATGGAGAAAGTTAAGTAATTTCACCGGGTATATTCCCAGCTATAATAAACTGTAGAATTTTAAACTATACGAAAAATAATAATTGAACACGACGAGGATGGGATTCGAACCCACGCGTGCAGAGCACAATGGATTAGCAGTCCATCGCCTTAACCACTCGGCCACCTCGTCACGACGTACGTGATAGGATGTGGTCGCATTTAATACACGTATGACACGGCCATGTTGCCGGTTGTAGTCTTTTGTCTTTCTGTACATTTACTTGCGATTACATGTACAACACCTCCATATTAATTGGGGATGTTAGCCTAGCTGATGCAGGTACATAGCTGCCTAACTGACACGGGCTAACATTCTAGTAAACCCGTGCAACAGTGCTTTGATAGGCGCAATGGATAAAACCTTACGAACAAACGAATGCATTATCGATAGTTTCCAAACTTTCCAAAAACTTCTAACAAATTTTAAAAGGTGACAAATACGTCATCTTGGAGCGCCGCCAGCAGCAAAGGAGAGAAACGAGTGGGATGTCATTTTGATACGTTGTCAACAGGTTCTATTACATTACAAAATGAGCACGACTTTGCTCCTCATAACTTACCTATTTGGAACAACGGACATGTTTTTATTAAAGGAAAACCATGTGTTGATTGGATAGAGAAAGGTATCCAGTTAATCTTGCATTCAATAGATAAACAGGGAGAATGCTACGATATGAGGCATTCGCCATAAAGTGTGACATAGAAAGTGCCAGAAAACTATTTTCTGTGATCCTGGAGGTGTGTGCCATAAAGTTATCATCTGCCAGAAACTGATTAGATGGCGGCGCAGCCTGTTAATGCCATAGATATACATCACCGCAGTGATATTCAACATATATTCGCACTGGAGGGACAGGTGTCGTGCCGAATAAAGCACCCCTGCCTCGAAAAACAACCCCTCTCAAGGAGCGCAGTAACAACATGTCGCCTGTAGATGGCGAATATTCATCATTACCCTTAAGAACTTAAGCACGAACTAACCTGCTGACCAAAAGAATATATTCATATATATAAGAATATATTTATATTACGCAGAAAAAAGTCACTGCTTAGTCTGCAAGGGATTTTTGGATTTAGATATATAAGTGGGTGCATATTGGCAGACCCGCGCTGCCAGAATTTACACCCCCCGTAATGTAGAGGATGTCCATTACTTGTGAACCCTATATATAGCCGCTACTATGTATAGTCTTTAGGTTTTCTACAGTGGCCCAGAAACCTCACAGATGCTGCAGAATTTGTTTAAGATGTCACTTTTTTGTAATAAAGTTTTTTTTATTATACATCAGGTTGGCGTCCGGAGCTCTTTTTACCTCCAAGTATTTTGGCCACATCACCTGCTTCAGGTAGTCCACTACAGGAGCATAATGATTGGACTCTGGAGGCAGTGGTCGGACTCTGCCGTCGTCACTACAAGATCTTGGTAAAAAATTAATGCAACACTGGATGAGAAATAAATCTTTCCAGATAACAACCAGTCATAAAGCTGCGTGGTAGACTGATCCGCATGTGACCACAACATTCACTAATTAATAACAGTTTTGAGTCAAAGTCCTTTAGTTCCTCTTTAAAGCTGCAATAAGCCTCATCTAGTTCAAAAGGTCTCCGCTCTTCAGTGTGCACATGTAAACCGAACAGCAGCAATTACTCAGTGACACACTGTTTGGAAATGGAGAGATTTTTCTTCTTGTTTGGACTAGTGTTTCTGGCCACATCCTACACTGTAAGTACAGTATGGAATTATTATTTATAGTAAATGTTATTCCTATCGAGTCCTATAATAGGTTTAATTTTTATACAGATACCAGTGTCTCCTAAAGTGCATGGTACGTAGAAAAGAAAAGAAAAAAGACTAAATACTTAATTAAGGGACTAGAATTGTCAGATATGTGGACTCTGAGCCATGTGTGTTTGTTAATACAGAGGTGTATGAGTATGGTGAGGATGAGAACCCTATCCTCAACTTGGGTAAGAAATGTTACATGGTTTTATAATATCTACTTAAAAAAAGTGCTTTACTGGAATATTGTTGCACACTTGTGCTGCAGATTCAGATGCCAAACTCTTTGAGGGGGACATGTTGATTCCTGTAAGTTGTGACAGCTGGAAATATTCTCTTATTTTACTGAAGAAATGCCATATTCATAAAATATTGTTTCTTGTCAGCTTTTGGTTCATCTATAAAAGTCTTTCTTCAATGCTCTAGGAAGGAAGGAATGCCATGACTGATACACGATACAGATGGAAATTTCCAATCCCGTACATCCTTGGTGATGATTTGGGTAAGTTTTTATGGTCTAATCCACAATTTGACTATAGAGATGCCAAATCTGAATTTTGAGGTAGCTAATTTTGCAGAATACAGTCCTGATCAGGGTTAGAAACAACCTTCACTTTCTAATGATAAAATTGATAGTATCCTCAGTGTTTTCCCACAGCAAGAAGGTTCCTGATGCCCAAAGCATCGGCACGTAATGCCTGCACATGTTTTCTCCGAGTACTATGCCTTCCTACCTTACCAAACATACATTGGTCTATTTAAAATCACCAATCCAATAAACTGGATAATTATATCAAGGCTCTTTTTAATAATTCTGAAGATAATTAGAAGTCCATTCAGTCATTTACAATATATCAGGAAGTTTCTCAACCATACGACTGATGCTCCTAGCATTTGTTGCTCTAGGAATAACCTGTTTGGAGACATCTGTAAAGGTTTATATGAATTCTTGTGTGGAATAAAAACATGTCAGCATCTTTAGCTATTCCCACACTACATGCTACAGGCTAATGGTCCTGAATTTTTTCAAGTCGTACTTCCAACCTTTTTAAAGAGATTAAGACATTCATGAAAATCTTCTTTACTTGGATTTGTTGTCAGCCAAGAACTAATTCCACAAGCACTCAGGACTCTTAGAAACATTTGTGCTGACATTTTAGAACAAAATCATTTGTCTCCTCCATTTTAGATCCACTCGGGAGAAAATGAAATTTTCTTTTGTCATTTCATTTATTCAAGAAAAAGTGTCATTCAATTGCTGACCTTCAGAGCTATAAAGTGCACATGTGCTTTAAAGCAGTGATCCTAACCCTAGTCCCCCAGGCCTGCTATCCTGCAGGTATTAGATGTTTCCCTGCTGCTACACACCTGATTCAAATTAAATAGATTTCTAACATATATTAATAACATAATTTGGATCAGGTGTGTTGCAGCAGGAAACATTGACCTTCTGCAGGACCTGGGCCTTGAGGACTGGAGTTGAGGATCCCTGCAGTAAAGCACGATCATCAGATCTTTTCCCACAACTGTAAGAATATCTTTCCATAAATGTCCAGCGGTGACTCCCAGAACCACCTGAATTTGGTTTTCATAATTAAATTGACTATGTTTTATTGTAACCAGTTTTATTAGGAGATGGATGTTATGGCCTGGCCACCTGTCAGACATAAATGGAGGATTTATTTAATTTAATCCACCATCAGTGCACTGGATGTGTTTGGACACTGGAGGAGGTGATTTGCTTTAGAAACTGCAGAAGGTACGGTATGTAAAGACAAAAGATTATACGGCGTACAACTTCCTTCTGCCACTTAACCATGTGGATGTTCTTCCTGACGTGTCCATGGGACCAGACTGATGTCCAAGTTCTGGAGTAAAGAATGACACATTTGTACATAAAACTGCTTTATGATTTTAATCTCACTGCGTGATTATTTATAACCAGGTGTGTCAATTGAAAAATGAGGACAAACAGGTTTCAGTACACATCGTTATTTTCATTGATAATTTTGGCATTTTTTAACTCTTGGTCTGGCCTCTGTTGTTCTCTGCTCACGACCCGTCACTGTTGCTAGATGAGAGATTATTGTACGAGGAGCTCAAAGTTATCGTACACACCTAATTTGCTTCTGGACTTGGCTCAGGACCATCAGCTTCAATAGAACAAGAACTTATAAAGTTTCTTCAGCTTGGTTTCAGAACAGCAATTCTAGCTATGTGGGGTGCAGGATGAACCCAAGACCTGAACAGCCCATAATATTAATATAAATTTTGAGCAAACCAGTTAGATGCCAGTGTACCACAGTAAATATATGCCAACACTATTATTTACTGTAACAGTAAAACAGGAAAAGGTCAACTGCAATTTCACCTTAAGACAGATCAGAGACTGTCCAACGCTAACAAATTGACTGTAGTTTTTACAGTAAACGCCTTGCAAAAAGTTTCCAATAATGATTCGTAAAAACCACTACTGATAACTGTAAATGTAAAGTTTTCTTACTGCAAAAATTTTACATGTTTTTACTGTAAATGAAATACAAGAATGTCTTGTTTTGGGGGAGAAAAAACCCCAATTACTTGTAATCTAGTATACATTATTCTTTTGAATTTTATTTAAACTACAGAATATACCTGGCAACTCTAGCTGCCAGGCGATAGCTGTAATTAATTCAATGCAATTTAATGTTGTAGATGTTTTTTTTTTTTCATTTTAAATCAATAAAATTGATAAAGCGAATTTTCCATTTCTGGAGATTTTTGTGAAAAATCAGAATTTTTTTCCTTAGCTAGCAGCGGACTTAGTCCTCCCTCCACACCAGAATGGTGTTTGTCTGACAGATTTACAGTGAAGTGACCCGTCACTCACGCCTGGGATTTAGCTGCACGTATAACTGCAGTGAGAAATGCTGCTCTCTACGAGATGCAGGAGTCA
>JBAMHW010000025.1:3963249-3982497 GCA_037177495.1 Rhadinocentrus ornatus | reverse complement strand
CTATCTATCTATCTATCTATCTAGCTATCTATCTATCTATCTATCTATCTATCTATCTATCTATCTATCTATCTATCCCATTGTGTGAATTTGAATTGTAATGAATTTTTATTATTATTATCTGTGGGCTACACACTTGTTTTTAGCTCTTAAAAATGTGTTCTGTCTCATCCAAGTGGCTTCTGGTGAGGAGTTCCAGACTTATAAGTTGTTGAGGAGGTGACCCCAGGTTTCATCTCCCCAACATCAACCAGCCTTAAACCTCCTTCAGATGTAGTTTGGAAACCATTCACAACTAGAGTCTTGTGACCACAATAGCTCCAAAAAACTGGAAACACATAATCACAAACCAACCAATGACAAGGGAGTATTTCCGTGTAATTGTGCGGCAAGCTGGGGTTCATGTTGGGTCTGGAGGAGGTGCATGTCAAGCCTCAGCAGATCTACGTGGAGCATACGGCAAATAAAAATCCAGCTTAAGCCTGGAACTCCTCACCAGCCAGTTTAGAACTGAAGAAGCCTTTTGGATGAGAGGTGAAAGGTTTTCAAGAGAGTTTTTCACAAAAAGCTTTTGCAAAATAAGTAATTTTAGGTTTGCCACAATCACAAAGAAATGTAGCAAAGTCTTGGAGGGTTGCATCATCCACACAGGCTCACTCTGAAACTCGTGTGTGTTGAAAGAGGGGCTTCTGAGATCTGTAAGATCACACTGAGCTCAACACAATTAATGCATAGATGATGCTGTTCTATTTCAGGCCCTGCTGCATTGTTTCATGGTTCACTGTTGCTTAACAGATTCAGTTACCATTAGATCAATAGGCAGGGCAATATGTGAGGGTGTTTGTATTGGAGCACAAACCTTTGACTTGTTTTGAAATGTGCTTTCAAGTTACCTGAAAAGAATTGAGGATGGTGAAACTGTAGTTGGCAACAATGAACATGGGGTTGGTGGTATCCAACAAGAGAAGAAAGAAGCCAATAACCCATGTTACTCCAAAGACTGGGGTTAGAAGGACCACCACTTTGAGGATGCTTTTGGCTGCCTCTTTGTCATTGGCTTTGCTGTGCGGTACCGAGGTCTTCATCAAGGTAACAATGACAACCACCATGGAAAAGAGATTTATCAAGACAATGGTTCCCACAGGGAGAAGAAAAGCATGAATGGAGCCCACCAACAGGCGTACGTATGTTAGCCAGCAGGTTTTGCTACTATAATAGTCCATCTGGTTGTATTTGTAATACACATAGCTGGCTCCCACAAGCATGAGTGGGCAAATATAGCCTAAAATGCTGGAGAGAAACATGAACACTCTTTTCCTCACGGGGCTGAAAACAAAGATGAGCTGGTGGACGAGTATAACACTTAGGCACAACATCCAGGTGAACATGGCCAAGTAAAACAGGTGTTTACATACAGTAAACGTGAGGCACATGCTGCTGGAGAGTTGATCAGGAGAGGAAGAAGCCAAGAAACTGCAGTCAGCGAGCATGCGGAATACAGCGATGTTCACCACAGCTGTATGACGGAAATGTGACAGGTTGGTCTTAATCACAGCCGGCCACACAAGAAATTCGATGAAAAGAAAGATGATCAAGGAGCAAACGGACAAGCATAGGCCCACCGTGGTAAGAATGTCTAGATCAGGAGTGGATATATCACTTTTTGCCATGAGAACAGAGAATGAAGTCAGGTGGTTGCATTCGCAAACTGTGTTGTTTTCATCAGTGGTATTGACAATGCACCCATTATCTGACCAGTCTCCTTTTTCTGTGTCCCAGAAGACACAGTAACGTTGACGGGTACTTAGTTCCTCTTTGGGGAAGGTCAGCTTAATCCCAATTCCTGAATCGGAGCTGTTCACCAGTGTGGCTGACAGTAAGAGGCTGGTGGGCTCTGTTTGAAGGAAGCCGTTGTTTAATTTATTCATCAGATTTTTCACAGCAGCGACTTTCATTGTTCCGCTGGTCATGTTTAGATCTACACCGATGTTGAATGCGGACACATTACAGGAAACACTTGAGCAGAATCGGAGATCTAAGTTGGTGCTGTTGAATCCAGTGCTCTGGTTGTTGTTGATGTTCTTCACTAGATTTTCCATAGAGCTGAGGTATGTGGTGGACATTTTGTAAAGAATTGTGTTGTTTACCCCAGTCCAGTTTGAGCTCAACATGTTGCTTGCAGCGTCAATAAATTTCTGAAATGGAATTTGAAAAGACAAAGTGGGATTAAAATAAAAATATTCCATGAACAGGCAACTAAAACTTATTTATACTCCTAGTCAGCAGTCACTAGCTGGAGAATAATCACATTTAAAGATTGCCCAAAGCCATACAGATTTTTGCAGGACAACTCAGAAAACTACACATTTGTATATAATAACTCCTCTAGAAGAGTTCTTGTAATCCTTTCAGCCTCCTATAAAAATTTCCTCATGTTGGTGGTTTAGTTGTTATGATGTGGACTTCTAAGCATAGAAATTTAGTTGGGTTGAGGGGTTCTATATTTATTAGCCAACTGTCACGATCCGGCAGATGGCATTAGGATTTCCCGGCTGTCCCTGAAGGCATCCTTCTTCCACCAGCGCCTGATCACTAACACACTCCCACTGTGCCAAACGGTATAAAAACCTGTGTGTAACAATCTTTCTTTGCCAGATCGTCTTGGTTCATTCCCTGTACGTTTCCAGGCCTGTTTCTCTGCCTGCCGACCTGTTTGACCTGGATTCTGCGACCCTGCCAGCCCCTGTCTGGTAACCCTGCTTGCTCTTAGTATTTGGATTCTCTGCATTTCTGACCTGGATCACGGACTGTCACCCACGCCAGGAAGGTTTCCTTCTCCGGAGGGCTCGACTGGAATCTAACGCATCATTTCTATTTCTAACCTCACTTCTGCTCAGCTGTGTTTTTGTTTACACCCCGATCACATCTGCTCCTTACGCCTGTTCCTATACGTCCACAGATGCTCTGACAGACACACACACACACAGAGAGAGAGAGAGAGAGAGAGAGATATCGGACTCTTCACTCCAGAATACCTCTGACTAGTTTCAATAAAATATTCTTTCCAATCCTTGGTCTCTGATTTGTTACTGGGTCCAGCCTGCTGATGCATGACAGTCAACAACACGAGACAGTGATCCTATCAGGACTCTCTTACCCCTTGTTTACACCTGGTATTGTCTTAAAGCATTCTGATTCTATCTGGAGACACAATAAGAAGTTCCAGAAACATTCAGCTCTCCACCCAACTAAAAAAAAAAAAGACCATTTCACTTTTGATGTATCAAGTACAACATAGGAGTAGATAAGTCAGACAGCAAGCCTGGTGTTTATAGAATTTAGGGAAATAATCTAAAAGTGAAATGCCCAATGCAGACTTTGAAATGTCCATCATCAAGGATCGAATTATACGGGGGCCTTTGAGGGAGGTATTATTTTTCACATCCTGTTTTCACATTCCCAATTCACTTGCACACACACACACACACACACATATATATATATATAGATGGACGGCTCACTGCACACAGCTAACAAACAATTCTGCTGTCCGCGGTGCTACAAGAAAAAGAACGGACTGCAAGATCAAACATGAACCTTGAAGCTTAAAACTCTGCATGCAATACAATAAAGTACATGAACTCACAGGAAAGACTTCCTCCTCCAAAGTAATATTTTCTGATGCCATGGCCATTGTGTCTATAATCTGAATGGATGCACCAATATCGGCTACATGTTGATCAGAACCTGAACTTGATAAAGAGCTGTTTGTAATTCCTTGAAATATATCTTTAGCCACTGAACTGGTTGCTCCAAGTCCGTCCAAGAAGTACTAGAAAACAACCAGAACAATAAAAAATGCACATTATTACACATCATTACTTTCAGGTCAACATCTATCGACTTGAAAAACATTTCTCTAAACATTTCTGTTTTAAAATGGTTTCAGTCCTATCTCACAGACCGATTATTTTTTGTAAGTATGGATACATGCTCCTCAAAATATGTGGGGTTCCCCAAGGTTCAATTTTAGGCCCAATACTTATCTGTACTATAATCTCTACATTATGCCAGTTGGTGATATCATCAGGAGGGACAGCATAGATTTTCACAGCTGTGCTGATTATACGCAGCTTTACATCAACATTTTCTACTGATAATCTAGTTACAGTTAAAACATTTTTAAACTGTATTTCAGATATGAAGTCATGGATGGCAGAAAATTTCTTACAGTTCAACCAGGACAAGACAGGTTTTAGACGAGAGAGATCATTTCATGCAAACTACAGTTATAACTACTATTTTTGAAATATTTTATACGTTTTTATATCTACTTATTGCATTTTTGTATTTATTTATTTATTTACTTACTCAATTACTTAATCTTGAAACTGCTGCCTATTTATGTAGCTTTTTATAATTCTGCTTATGTTATGAACTTTTTATACATATTTTTATATTTGTTGGCTTTATTTTTTACTTTCTTTTTTCTTCATGGGTGTCTTCCACATTGGGAGCCACCCCTGCTCTGACTGTGGGGTCGTTGCAATGGTGACTGTCCCTGTCTGTCACCATATATATATATATATATATATATATATATATCAACTAGGGCTGTCAACTGATTAAAAAAAAAAGGCGGGAAAACTGTGGGTGTGGAACCCTCTCACTGAGAAAAGGGTGTGTTAAAACACCCTCATTCCCACAGAGGCGACGTCCATGGTTTGCTCCATTAATGTTGAGTTTATTCTCTAATCCATTGATAGAGCCAGTCTTTGCATCTTGTCTCATCTTGTCTCTCCATTTCCCGCCGTCATAATGAAGAAATTAAAGATGTATGGGGTTTGTCATGCATGTGTTAATTGAGTCAAAATATTAACGCAATTAGTTACATAAATTCATTAATGCCGTTAACGCGTAATTATTAACAGTCCTAATAAAAACACGTTAGATTATACATTATTATTTAAGGTTACACTGTGTTGTGACAAGTAAAGTAAAACTCACACCAGCTGCATTTGTAACTTTCTTCAGGTCACTGCTGACACAGTTAGGGAACACGTCCAGCCACTGGAAGTTTATCCCACAAGTGCGTGACATATACCCTAATCTGTCCATTGGACATGACTGGTTAACTACTGTTGATTGAGCCGGGGTTTTGGGCCACATTTGTCCATCTACAACTTCTTCCACACAAAATTTTGAACCAGCTTAAAAAAAAGAGAGAGACAACAAAGACAGGGAGTCATATGAGACATGTCAATGGAGATATTCCAGAGAATATCACGATACAGTGCAAGTAGAACTTAAAAGTTACACTAAGTTGGAAAAAAAAAGAAATAGCTACCATAGATCACTGGAACGTCCACACTTGCATTTTTTACTTGTCCCACTCTGTTCCTAAAAGTGATGCCTATTTTGTATGGTTGTTGGTTGTCGTTGCAATTAATTGGAATAGTTTCCGTGTATTCATAGATACTGTTGACTGTAACGAAAAGATTAACGTCAGGGTTGTTTGTGGAAGCGCTGCATACAGTGGTGGTAAAAAACCTTCGGACACCCCATGCATTTATGAAACATTGCATTTAAAATCACTCTTAAGTCTTCAAGTGCAATTCTTTTTAGTGCAGTTACAGCCAAAATACTTAACAAATCCTCAAAAAACTATTAAAAACTTAACATTTTTAATTAGAAAATTTTTCATAATATTTAAGATTGTGTAAATTTTAAGGTAATTTGAAGGTATTACGTGAATTTGTGTACGTGAGAATATATAAATTGAATTGCTTTAATTGTTTTAATTGTTTTAAGATACGAAGGAGTTTACATCACCTGTTTTCATAACATTTGTCTGACTGGAGGTCCACCAATAATCATAGCTCTCATTGGTGTTTGGGATTTGTACAGTGGCTTGTACATAGGGCTTCGAGTTCCCTGTAGAACAGTCTACAGTGAGAGGGTTGGCCATCATGTTGATCGAATCTGGCAGGAGAGCCACAGTCAGCTCAGATCGGGCTGTGTGTCTGATAGTCCCAATAGTAAATCCACACTCATATGTGCCTGTTGGGAATATGCAGGTCAGTTAGCTTTTAAAATTCTCTCTCACAAATTACTCAAAAGTCTTATTATACTTAAATCAAACACGCATTAACTGCAAAGAGATTTAAGATAGGAGGAGAATGGAGATAGATAAGCTCTCCGGATCAATTGTAAAAAAAATAAACAAACAACAACAAAAAAGATAACAATAAAAAACTTGGACATTATGAAGTAAACTATTCATTTCCATATTATTTTTGTCCCCCCACAAAAATGTTTGTGTGTGACATCACATTCATAAAACATTTAAAAGAAGCAACAATTTAGCCTTGCTTATAGTAAGACCAATAAAACGTACACCAATGGTGGTTTTCACATGATTTTACTATCATGTAGCACTGGGCAGGACACCGGTTTATACCAAAAAATTTTTTTTAAATATATTTTGCCATATGATATTGCAGCACGAGTTTAAGTAGCCTGAACAACAATGGGAATGTGGTGCAGTGGGAAGCTGTTTGAGGGGGGACCTTTTTCACTACTGAACCACTAAACATGCATGCAGTAAAAGCAGCTGTTTTATCTGAGATGCTCTATTTTCCATTTTTATGAATCTGGATTTTGTTTTTGTGCGCTGCATTTCCCTTTTTCTCTATGTACGCCAACTGTAGTCAATTCTGCTACACACAATTTTATGAATGAGGCCCCAGAAGAGGCAGCAAGATATCCATGTTGCTCTACGGTGCGTTCTACATCAACTCCTCTCTTCACTGGATGGTCCGTGAGCTTTCATACTGCAGGTGAAATGCACCATTGTTTACTTGGAAGTGAACTGAAACCCCCATTTTTCAAGTGGACCAGAGTTTGCTTCCTTGGTCCACACTAGAGAGCAAATAAGCTTTCATACTGCTCTAAAGGAATTATACCATCCATGGCAGCAG
Source organism: Rhadinocentrus ornatus (assembly GCA_037177495.1). Classification (NCBI taxonomy): domain Eukaryota; kingdom Metazoa; phylum Chordata; class Actinopteri; order Atheriniformes; family Melanotaeniidae; genus Rhadinocentrus; species Rhadinocentrus ornatus. Next base: position 3,975,517 of record JBAMHW010000025.1, on the reverse strand, counting down.
ACCAACAGGGTTTAGAATAGAACTTTATTTGTCATTGCAACAAAAAAAGCAACGAGATTATATTAAAATTTTATCAAATTATTGATTAACAGTGCCAGTGTGAACGTCTCCTAATGTCCATTAAGCATATACCAATCACTCGAAAAATAAATAAATAAAATAAAAAACAAAAACATAACTATATCTTATATCTTTATTTTACCAAATATTGTTAAGATGAAGCATTAATACTTGCCTGCCCAGATGCCCGTCACCTGACGGAGTGTAACTCCTATACAAGATTTGAATTCCATTGTGGCACAAGAAGTGTCGAGTGCAACCTGCAAACCATTGTTGAGCTCATAGCGTTGATACTCTGTGGTCATGTTCCAGCCAGCACTGCCTGTGGCCTCCTCAAAGTTACAATAAAATTTCTGCTCAGACTTATAATTTACTGTATCATTAGGACCCTGAAGAGTGACCATTCCTGTGTAAAAAGGGTGATATGTTAATAACTTATTAGTTCAGAGCAACATACGTCAGTGCCTGGTAGCTCAGTCAATCTTAACCAAACATTTATAAGGACTTCATTTTATTTTATTTATTTTTTGGGTAGATTTTGATCATTTTCTTAGAGAACTCATTATTCTAAATTGATCAAAGCCATACCCAAAACTGCTAAATTTAGCAAATTTAAGGTTCAAGATATTAGTTTTGAAACTATATTTTCCACAGAACATTTAGTTATTTCCTACTACAGCAAGATTGCTGAAAATCCAAAACCATTTGGGCAACAAATGTCTGAGCAGACAGCATAGACATTATGTTTGTTAATGACTTTAAAGATTTCATTGTTCAAAGTAACTTAGGCTGAATCCCATTTCTACCCCTTAGCCCTCCCCCTCTGTTTTGTGTGTTCTTGTTAGAGGAAGGACTGAAGGCCCATTTATGCTCCCTTACGTATGTAAATAGGTACGTCCGTTTCAAATTTTGTCATACGTCACCATGCTTCTTTTGTGTTGCCATGGTTGTTAACTCAGTTCGTCCGTTCCACTTGAGGGCAGTGCTGAGTTTACTCCCGACAAGAAAAAAAAAAAAAGTTTACTCCCAGAGTTGACGTCAGTTTCAGACACCTTCAGTACCAACCAACCAACCAATCAATCAAATTTACATTTATACAGCACTTTTTAAACAAAAGAGCAGCACAAAATGTTTTATTTAACTATAACAACTAAATATCAGCATCAAAACAAAACTAAATTAAAGATAAGCCTTCACATAAGCATATAACTCAACCAAATTAAAACAAAAGCACACATACAATCATTATCTCTCACACACTCACACAGATTAAACATACAAAAGCACCCCAACCTACCTACCCAACCACTAATCCCATTCCCCACAGACAAACCCCAATTCCCAATTTGAGGCTTAATCCCTACACACCGGGGGCTCCCCCACCCACGACCACAGAGGTCGTTATCACAAGACTCACCAAGATCATGGCTGGCCGGGTCCCACACCACAATCTTTATGATGCAGTGCAGGACGGCACCAACCTATACCCTAGACAAGGGCGATCACCGCAGCGCCAAACCTGCAGACTAAGCAGGAATAGCCCCCAGTGTGGAGGATCCCCATAAGGAAAAAGAAAACACTGGAATGGTAATGTACTAGTATATTATATTTCAGTCTCCCAACATGTTGTAAACACTCGCATATAATCTTTCTTTAAAAGCTCGCGCAATTACTACAGTTGTTTTCCTCTTTATTATCATTCTTTTATGGTTTGTTTCTTTCGCTGGTCGCATGTCAACTATTCCACTTAGCACTGTCTGCGCGATATCTGGTGGTACTGTTTCATCTACTGGGTCAAGCGACGGATAGCTAAACTCTGTGAAAACATTACGAGTGTAACCATTGCAGGAGACAGATGAAACTTTCTGTCCTTCTACATATGCCTTCTGCAATGTTTAAAGGGACGAGGGGTAGGGGAAAGCAAGGGGAAGGGATATGAAGGAGAAATAGGATTTGGCCTTAATGGTGTATTCTCAAATTATCACATAGTGGTCAATTAATAGTATATACAACATTTAAAGAAATTATTACAGGAATAAACAGCAGCAATTTTACTAACCTCGAGTATCAACATAAATGGCACCTGCACTCACACTAGTCTTCAGAGTATCTATGATCTCTTGAAGTTTAGAGGTGTTTAATCTGACACAGACAGCTGCCTCAAATTCAGTGATGTAGGACATGTCTGCAGAGGTTCTGGAGAGGATAAATAAAATGATTAATATTTAGATAATAAGTATTTTTGCAAAATTAAATCTACAATTATATGGAAAGTGAATGTTTGTATATTTCAAATTGGTGTTACATCGGTGCTTAATACAGTATCATAGCACACATTTACCGTTTGAGCAGTCTTTCAACTATTAGGCTGCACACTATTTATCATACAATTGGTGAAATAAAATTAACTATTAAAAACGTACAATCTTAGAATTGTACCTATATACTGTACACACACACAATTAGTTCATTTTCTCACAGGATTTTAAACTGCTATTAAAACTAAAATTGATAATATCAATGTTGCTCGATACTAGTGTCATAACGTTTATACTTTAGTCTCAGTTCCTCTCCTCTATGCAGTACGCACTGCTGCATTTCATAAAAGAAGCTACCTGGTTTTCAATGTCTGTCTAAAGTTCCTCTCCATCACATGTTGCTCCTCCTTCCTTGACTTGAGTTTTGATGTTGTATTGTCACATGACTCAGCTGCACAGGTAAACGAGCGAGCAAAGAGGCACCACCAACTGGTAAGGAGTCTGGCTCAGAATGTCAGATGAGACATCTGAGTTGATGTGTGATATATCAATTCATCCTGCAGCCATCCTCTAAATGTAAGGCTTGAAAAATGTCTGAATCTTTATAAATAAGGTGGATAAAGTGGTTTTTGGTGGATTTGGTTTACTGCTGTGACACGGCACCTCCTTGCCCAAAATCAATATCTCTCATACATTTATACACTTTTAATACATTTATACACTAAAAACAGTTTTACGCTATAGCTGATTTAAAGTGTTTTTAACCCAAATCTCTGAAGTTTGCTTGTGATGCAAAGACTTCCTGAACAACAACAGTATGTCAGTATCCCATTAGGGGAATTAAAGTTACTTTGAGGGGACTGGACAAAACAACTTTGAATTGCTCTTGTTCTTTTGTTTGTTTGCTAGTATGTAACCTGCTTTCGGCCCTTAAATTAATTCGAATTCATACTCTGTATTGTTAGAGCTGTCTGTAACTGTAACTAAATGTTGTTTAGTCTGTCAAAAACTGGTCTCTCTTGTAAAAGAGACTCTGTGTCTCAATGAATAAATAAAGGTTGAATAAAAATGTATTGCTTTTTTGCATATGGTTAAATATGTGACACCATTGATTGCATAAACACTTAAAAAACAAGTAAACAAAAACAAAAAAATTAAACAATAAATTACAGTACGTTTGACCAACTTTGGCAGGGACGGTCACGCCATTCAGAGCCCCAAAGGCCGATGTAATCTTTAAAAGAAAAAAAAAAAAATCAAGATAAGTTGGACCTACATGGGATGATGACATTTGAATAAGTATGGTGAAGTTTATATATTATAGGAGAGTGAGCTTTACCTTGGAATTGAGTGAACTATCCCAACTGCTTGATGTGTATATTGAGCCATTGATGGTAACTGTTGGATACAAATATTAGCATTAGTTTTTTCTCTATCAGAGCATAAAAAATAAAATCACCCATCAGCATAGTAGCAATAGCAACCATAAGAAATGTTACCGTTGGATTTAGGAACACAGATAGGTGTGATGAAGGACACGTTTTTTTCACATGGCGCATCAGTACAGCAGTTGAAATTGTAGCACACGTCATTGCTCCAAGTATAATCTGTAGAGCAGCTGCAATTGTAGTCGTCCCCGACAACCAGACACTCTGAGGAGAGACAAGAGTGCAAATTTGAAAACTATAACGGCGGAGGGGGCCATCTAAGTGGACTCCTTGGCTGCCTCTGGGGTGTGCCCTGTGACCGCGGGGGGGCTCTGACTGGGGCCTTCCTCTGCTGCCCTCCGGGTGGATCCAGGGAAGTCTTCGTGGTGGGTAGCTTGGGTTCATGCTCCAGGATTGTCACTCATTGCCTGCCTCTAGCCTCCGTGGAGACATTTGCACAATCACACTAATCTCAGCTCACTCCTGACTCCTCATACTGCTGACAGAGTCACTGAGTTGTCCAGTGGGTTTATTTTTGTGTAGGGTTTGTGTAGGGTTTTTAAAAAAAAATTTTTTTTTATATGGGTGTGTCTTTGGTACTTTGGTTGTTGTTGCAATACATCTTGATGTTGTTGTCTTGGTTACTGTTCTTTTACAAACTCCTGTTGACTGTCAGCTTAAAAGCTGTAGGAAATTCTCTGATGTGTTTCTGTACAGGTGTAGCAGTTGGTTGTCTGGAGTTAGGTTGGATTGAAGGGTCGTTGCCTCGATCTACTGTATCTTTGTCTCCTTAGCCTTTTTTCAACTTTCCTTTTTATTTCACTCCATTACTGTCCTTTTTTTTTTCTGTCCCCTGTCGGTCAGGTTCAGCAAGATTACATAAATTTCACAATTCCAAAAAAACAAGATAAAACAATATATTTAAACAAATAAAGAAATAAAAAAAATGGATTATCAAGAGGAGCCTTATACCCATGAAGCTCCTCTTGGCAAAGCAAATTTGTTTGGCACAACACAGTAGCCAGACCATCGTTCTGTTTGCTTCAATGCTGGACAGGACAAGTTAAAAAACAAAAAAGAAAACATTGCGAGCATCATCAGACAGTTTAAATATTGTTTTGACTAAATATTTACAGCAATAAGTAAAATTTTAACCTCTAATCACATTCCAGGACAGGTTTTTGGATTAAAAATCTGAGAAAGAAGAGATGGTGTGGAAAAGAAAATTACCTGCAATCAGTTCTCTGCTTAAAATCGTCACTGTCTGAGACGATCCTGTAACAGTCACCATGAGATCTTCTGGTATATCCCAGCTTGACAGGACAGTCTCAGCATCCAGCGTTACGTTGCTTACCACTAACAGCTCGGAAACGTAGATATCTGTAGCAGCAACAAACGCTATGAGGCCTTAGCTAGTTGGAAAACACAGTTGTACTTTTCCAAGTTTAATTCACAAATTATAACCATTAGAAATATTTTAAAATGTCTAATGTTTTATTAACTTCATTATGTCCCTGTCTTACCTTCTGAAATGGCCTGCAATGTTAAAAATAAGCAAATACAATAATTAGTTATTTGTCAAAGCAACAACTTATTTTTTTACTTTTTTTTCTGACATGTTTACATTTTTAGCAACGGAATAAAGCAGGTCACAGAATGCATAGCACATAATGTAAACTAAAACTATAAATTATAATACAAATTCAAAGAAAACATGAACACTAAAGAAAAAAAAAGAAGAAAAATTTACCTCATACATGAAAAGAACTCCTATCAGAAAAATAAAGGCCCTCGTCCTCATTCTCACTGCTGGAAAAAACACAGAAGAGTAGAAATATTTATGGAAAAATATCAGTAAAGTGCAATCACACGAGCTCATCTCATTCTTTTCTTAAGCATTAGATTTTACTTATGCAGATATCAGCAGACCTGTAGGATAAAAACAGAAATATTTTTACATTAATGCAGTTTCTGATTCCCAACATCTGTTCTGACTCAAACTACAATAAGTAGGGATTTTAAAACCCTGCTGACAGGGTCAACAAATCAAAGAACAGAATCCATCTGTAATATGTTCAGAGAATATAAACCTAGTAGGGCTCTTAGATCCAAGGACTCATATTTCTGCATTGCTTCTATTTCTGTTAATTTATTCTGTAAAACACATTGAATTTATTTTATGTATGAAACGTGCTTTATCAATAATCTTGCCTTATCTTGAACAACTGTCCCAGTTTAAAATATTGGTCAGTAAGATTTTTATTTGTGCTTCATTTGCTCTGTTAGCTGTTAGCTTCTCCTAAAAATTGAGATATTTCTGCATTTTGAAGAATGATTTTAAATTAGTTAGGTGAGGATACATAAAATCCTTTAAATTATTTCCCTATTGCCTGAATTATCATCATTATCTATCCATACTGCTTAGTCCAATTCAGTGTTGTGGGGAAGAAGGAGCCTATCCCAGCAATTAGCAGGTGAGAGGCAGGGTACACCCTAGATAGGTCACCAGTCCATCGCAGGGCCAACACAGAGAGACAAACAACCATTGGCACTCCCACTCACTTCTAGGGAGAATTTAAAGTAACCAAATAACCTAACATACATGTCTTTGGATGGTGGGAGGAAGCCAGAGTACCCACACATACGTGAGGAGAACATACAAACTCCACACAGAAAGGCCACGGTTCAAACCTCTGCCAGCCGAGGCTCAAACCAGTGACCTTCCTGTGAGGCCGCAGTGCTAACCACCACACTACCGTGCCGGGAATGTGTCTTATTATGTATGGGCTTTGAACTAGAAATCATATCATCAACAACAGCTAATATTTTTTTTATCCCAGCCTACATCGCTGCTCAAACACTCGGGGAAAGTACGTTTGAGGCAGCCTTTGCAATGCTTCACCAAAAGCTGATGCAGCTTTTTCTTTTTTTTAAATTCTAGAATAATTTTACATCAAACTTCTAGCTATCATCTAGGTATATTTAATTAATTTCTTTCAGGTCCAATGAAAAACGCTTAGCTGTAACAAGATAGTATATTGGAGAGTAATGCATGTACAATACCAGATTTAGCTGTAGAGGAACCATTAAAACAACAATCACTTGTAAGCAAATGTAAAAACAAATTAACTTTCCTTTTTCTTTAAACCAAAAGAGGTGTAGACGGTAAGGTGAAACCGAGGAAAGATGAATAGGTAAATTAACAAGCATCAGGGATTTTTTTCTTTTTTCTTTAATTTCATAGGATTAACTATAATACTGATAGATGATATCTCACATTAAATCAGTTTTAATACTATTTTTCAGCCTTTATGCCGTTTTATTGTTTTAAAGTATGTGTCACATTTACATTAAAGGCTAATAGCCGAATAAAACCATCTATTTGAATGTCTGTTCTTAAGGATTTCATTTTAAATAATCTTATCATATTATTCATCTAACTTGTAAGTGTAAGTGTGTAAGTTTAATTCTCCTTAATAAAATTTAATTTGAAAAAATTGTCTTTAATATGAGTTTTTCCTTTCAAGGTGTTGCACTTACTTTGTTTTGATAAGCAAAACTGTTTGCACTATTTTGCATCTGCTCTATAAATACATACCTCCGGCTTTTTGCGGCAGTCTATTACTCAACTTTTTTCCATATATGCACATGCGTATGCCCAGTACTCAAAAGCCTCATGCCCACAATATTTTCTTATTGGCTTAGCGCAAGGCTTCCGGCCAGGCACTGTTAATGCTGATTTGACCAGTAGCACAGCTACCCAATACCAGCTACCAGCTCTGTTTCAGTTGTAGTGAAAGACCACTTCATAATTAGGTATACTCAAGAAATATCTCCATGATTGGATATATTTTAAACTTAGTTGTTTTTGGCCGGGGTTTTACATCATCCTCATCATTGTAAATCACTCGAACGCTTACCTCTGATTCCCTGCTGCCACTCAATTACTCCACTTTGATGCTGTCACAACACACTGTTATCTGTCTGGTCTTTAGAATGGTGCAAAGCCTGCAAACAAATTAGTGGTTAGAGTTTTTCTTATCCCAGGATATCACAAGATTACCATACATTTCTCACTCACTTGTTATCATGACAACATTGAACTGTCAGGATACCATTAATGCACATAACTTACTTTTACTATTAGGTGATGATGTCCTAATATTTTTCATAAAGACATAAAAAAATTTTCTTACCTTTCCAGTACAGTTTGCCACACAAAAGGGAGGAGGTTAACTTTTCAGCTCTGCTGTTACAGAAAACGGACAATGTCCCATACTGCTCAGGAGTTCTCCAACATTAGAGTCAAAATAAGTCTGTCTCAGAGACTGGCTTAGGCTGGTTGGGGTGTGTTTGTTAAGGGTGGTGCTTATAGGTTTGGGAGGGTGAGGGTGTCACTGGGTACAGTCATGTACCAGCTTTGTTTGAAAAACTATTTGCATTGATGACATGTCTCCATGCCAGCCAGATGAAGGCTTGGCAGCTTTTCATGAATCTTTGTCTAGCAAATGAAGCTTTCTCCTTCAGGAGGTAGTTGCCTGTCTCATGACACCGTCTCAGGTGTGTTGTGTAAGTTTGCCTCACAGTCCCTCAGAATAACCCACAAAACTAGTAACTCCTCTACTTTTTAAATGAAATTTTTTTTAAAAACATACCAGGTTTTCCATTAGCTGTTCACTCACAGACAACAAACAGATCCAGATCATATCTGATGATTCATGGAAAGTATATTAACTCCATGACCTGTGCTTGACTTCAGCACCTAATTTCGTTTGGTCATTTTACTCCACATTATAGTAAAAACAAAAATAATGTACTTTTGAACTACTTTTTGCAAATAAAGACTAAAATCTTTATTTAAGAAACTCAAAGTAGGTGTTACAGCAAGTTAAACTAGCTGCAATATTTAAATTTAATAGCACAGCACATTATAATGCAAAACAAAAATAATGGCATTTTTGTAGCATAGTAAATAATTTTGCCTGCACAAATTTAAAATAAAACAATAAAATATAATAAAATAATGCCTTTTTTATTACCAATGATTTTATTTAAGAAAACACTTTTTCTGCAGGACTTTCACTCTGGTGAAAGATGTAAGAAAATGGGATGTCAAATAGAGCTCAAAATAAGAACATGAAGACCACAAAGCCCTAGAAACACACAAAGAGAATTGCCTGCGAACTCTCATTCTCTCCTGGTTCACTCTCATTTAAATGTTTCAGCTTAAGGCACTACACCTGTTGGGTCAAGGGCTGGAATAGACAGGTACAAAGCTTGATGTAAAGTTTGCAGTAAATCCTGGCAAGACCCAACTCTTACCCCTGTGTTGAATAGAAGCTGTGTCATATGAGGACAGTTTATTGGCTTCTATTTTATATTTCCCTGCTTCACTTTAGGTATATTAAACAAAGACATGCTGAGTATTTGCATGTCACATGATGATGCTATGATCTTTGTAGACTTTGAGCTCTGTTACTGAGGCCTAAGTAGGCCTGGGAAAGACAGTGGCCAGAAAAATAAATTAATGCATAGTGTCCACTACAGTATTTAATTGCTGTTTTATATTAAGGCTATCAAAAATAACACATTACTGGCATTAACTAATTTATGTAATTAATTGCGTTAAAATTTTTAGGCAAGGCATTTTATTTGTATAACACATTTAATGTACAGGACAATTAAAAGTGCTTTACATAAAACAAAAGCATTACAGATATTAAGAAATAGTAAAAGGCAGCAACGAACAGCAGGAATCACAATAAAATCATAAATTACATTAAAATTATTAAAAAGAGAAGTTAAAAAGTTACCGTGCAGAATTCATGCAGGCACATGAGAAAAGAAATGTTTTTAACCTAGATTTAAAAATGTCTACGTTTGGTGAAAGTTTAATCTCCTCTGGCAGTTTGTTCCCATTGTTTGCAGCATAAGAGTTAAATGCTGCTTCTCTGTGTTTAGTCCAGACTCTGGTCTCGACTAGTTGACCAAAATATTTGGATCTAAAAGCTCTGCTAGATTTATATTCTCTGAACATATCACAGATGTATTCTGGCCCTAAACCCTTCTGGGATTTGTAAACGATCAGAAGGTTTTAAAATCTGTTCTGTGACTGACTGGAAACCAGTGTAAAGATTTCAAAACTGGTGTGTTGTGTGCAGATCTTATAGTCCTGGTTGAAACTCTAGCAGAAGCGTTTTGGATGAGCTGCAGATGTTTAATGCTCTTTTTAGGGAGTCCTGTTAAAAGACCATTACAGTAATCAAGTCTACTGGAGAAGAATGCATGGATGAGTTTCTCTTGGTCTTTCTGGGAGACTAAACTTTAATTCTGTTGATGTTTCTGAGCTGGTAAAAAACTGTCGAAGTGACAGCTTTGATCTGGCTGCTGAAAGTCAGATCAGAGTCTATCAATACTTCAAGGTTACGAACTTGGTCGGTGATTTTAAGATCCCGAGTCTCCAGGTATTCACCAATGCTGATCCTCTTCTCTTTGCTACCAAACAGAAAAATCTTTTTATTTGTCTTCATTTAACTGTAGAAAATTGTCCCTCATCCAGGTGTTTATTTGCTCCAGACACTGACACAGTAAGTCTATTGGGCTGCAGTCGTCTGGTGATAAGGACACATAAAGTTGTGTATCATCTGCATAACTTTGATAATTAATGCTAAAGTTCTGTAATATTAGACTCAAAGGGAGCATATACAAGTTGAACAGAATAGGTCCAAGGACTGACCCCTGGGGGACCCCACATGTCATGGCCACTCGCTCGGATTCATAGCTGCGTGCAGTGATCAGCTGATTGGTTTAACTCGCTTGTTGTGTTCATGGTTCAGCTGAGATGGAAGAAACTTGCGGTTTGTGGTTCACACTGTCACATAATTTTTTGCAGTATTTTTTTGGCAGGACCCTTGTATGGTGGTAGACAGGGTTTATACTTCAGCTATGCAGGGGTGGGTTTAGAAAAGTTTTGATGGGGGGCCAGACAGGAGCACTGGCCAGGAAAAAGGGGGCACAAATGAGATCTTTTTAGGTCCAGATTTTATGAAACATTTAACTGATTATTACAACTAAAGTGATCACCTAATGTAAAAAAGTGAAGAAAAACTTGTAAGACAAATTATTAATATAATTATTATATAAATTATAAATTATGATCTAGAACGTGACAGAAATGATTTAGATCAACATATAGAAGGACGTTGCATGCTGCATTTACTGACCCTTGTACATTTGACATTTACCCAACAAAGGTCTTAGAACACCAATCAGTTCCGAGCCATCTCACTGCTGAGTGTTGTAGTGGAAGATCTTCTTTATCATTGTCGCCAAGCGACTGACAGACTACCTCCTGAAAAACTCCTACATCGACACCTTGCTTCAGAAAGGAGGGATTCTGAAGGTCTCTGGCTGTTTGGAGCACACAGGTGTGATCACAGCTTATCAGGGATGCCATGGAGAACAAAGGTGACCTGGCTGTGCTGTGGTTGGACCTTACCAACGCCTATGGATCCATGCCCCACAAGCTGGTCAAAGAGGCACTGAAATGACATCACATCCCATAGAAGTTCCAGCCTCCCTAGCAAGTTCAAAGCCTGGATTTACCAGCATGGTATCCTTCCTCGGATCCTTTGGCCTCTCTTGGTCTACGAACCCCATTTCAACAGTGGGAGTGCTTCGAGATGAGGGTCAGCAGGTTTCTCCGCAGGTGGGTGGGGTTGCTACAAAGCCTGAGCAGTATCGCCCTGTATGGGCAGACCAACAAGCTGAAGCTCCCTATAAGCAGCCTGAGCGAGGAGTTCATGGTCACACGGTCGAGGGAGCTGCTTCAATACCAGGAGTCCAGTGACCCAAAGGTCGCCCAGGCTGGGATCGAGGATAGGACGGGACATAAGTGGAGAGCTTCCAAGGCTCTGGGTGTGGCAGAGTCAAGACTATGGCAGAGGGTGCTGGTGGGCACAGTAGCACAGGGAAGAGCTGGTTTAGGTAGCGGTAAAACACCTTGCTATGGTAGGGCACAGGAGAAAGAGAGGAGGTCACCGATTCTTGAAGAGGTGCGAGCGTAGTAGAGTAGAGAAGAAGCGGGTCAGCCAGATGGTGGGAATGAGGCAGCAGGGAGCCTGGACAAGATGGGATCAAGCTGTGGAGCGCAAGATCACATGGACCGAGCTGTGGAAACCAGGGGAACCCTGGAGCACATCCTCAGCTGCTGTCCGAGAGCCCTGGGTGAAGGACACTACAGCTGGAGACATGACCAAGTCCTGAAGGCTGTTGTGAATGCTCTCTGCAGTGGAATCACCATTACTTTTGTCAGAGCTGGGGAGAAGCCTGCAGCGGCTCTCCGAAATACCTCCCCAGGCCTGTTGGTGACGGCGCGTGATTGGGAGCTTCAAGTTGACCTGGGAAAGCAGCTGAAGTTCCCAGAAGTGGTCGCCAAGACAACAGCAAGGCCAGACATTGTCCTCACCTCAGTAGCAACCAAGCAGGTAATTCTCTTGGAGCTCACTGTGCCGTGGGAGGACC
>JBAMHW010000025.1:3855149-3866914 GCA_037177495.1 Rhadinocentrus ornatus | reverse complement strand
TATATATACAGTATATATATATGGATGAGGGCAATTCTTGTTTCTTCTCATTGGTAATTCAGAGTTTCATGTGTACAAATGCTACTAAAATGTACTAATAATCTTTACCTAAAAACTAGCCAACTTGAAAAGAGCTGGTGCTGCTCCCTTGACATCGTCATGCTCCCCTAATTCCGGCAAAGTCCACACTCTGATCTCAGCTGTAACAGGAAGGAAATCATGTAAATTTATTGGTGACATTGAGATGGCTCTTTGCTATTCAAATGAGGCCTGCCTCATCAGGCGCTAAACTGTACCACGTATTGGCTTGTAGCGGTAACCTCACCGCAAACAGCTGTGACCCCATGCAGGAAGTCAGACGTCCCACTTCCTGTGGCAAGCTGTGCCACTGGCTCTCTTAGCCACGGACGGCTTTCTAATTGGTGTCCTCTCACCTCTTTACTTTGAGATGCTCCTGTCTGACAGGTCTTGGCAGCAGGAGGAGATGTCCTTGGGGGGAGAAAAAAAAGTCAGATCTAAGAAAATGCCAGAGCACAGGATTCTTGCAAATGTCTCTAAAAGTCTTTTTTAGAAAGTGAACTGAGAGGGAGTTTTAACACATTTACTGAATATTGGAGAAATAAATTCTTGTGAGCATGTCATGAGATTCCTGACATTAATGCAAGTGGGCAAGAAGAACTTTGTTATTGTATCAGAATTTTTTAAATAGATAATAAAGAGTTTTAAATATGATATTTGGTTGTTTTATATCTCTGGGTGAAAGGCTGAATTTCTTCTTATGTCATGTGGTTGATCGATTAATAAAAAGTATTCAGAAGTTTTAGCGTAGTGAAAAGTAAATTTAAAGGGATGAACTGTGATGAAGGTTGAAAACTTTTTATTGTCTTTTATCCACTTTACTTCAAAGTATAACGTTCAGTAAATATTTTTTCTTCTAGCAGATTCTAAATGTTGAATGAAGGGGTAATTTGTGTTTGAAACTGTAGATAAGTTGGACATTAATTTTGTGTATATGCACTTGTTATTCCTCTGGCAGTTGTTGGATCCTTACTTTCTTCCTTTATTGTTTAATAGAATGTAAAAAGCTAATATGTACATATTAGTTAATCATTAATTTCTAACACCTTCCTTCAGACCCCTTTTCACAGAAATACTATACATATTAAGGCTTTTTTAAAACTATAATCACAACCAGGTAATAAAGAATTAGGGCCAAATAACAGCGACACTTAGAAAACTGGAAACCATAGACTGTAGGAGCAAAAGGAATTATTAGCAAAGCTCTCTCATGCCAAAGAAGTAGTTATGTTATGTTATCATCAAAGACTTATGCCTGCCATGTTGGATTTAAACACAAAATTTTCTTTTTCGCCTCACCTCAAACAACGTTTTTATAACCCCCCATTACAAATGAGTGTGAGGGCAATTTCAAAAGGATTCATGGCAAACATAGGAGTTGATGCCATGTCAATCCAGTTATGCAGAGATGAACTTTATGGGAGAGAAAATTTATTAATTCATTCATTATCTGTACCACTTTGTCCATTACAGGTGGTAGGCAAGCTGGGGCCTATCCCAGCATTTTAGCAGGTAGGAGGCAGGATACACCCTGGATAGGTCACTAGTCCATCACAGGATGAGAAAAGGAGAGAAAATTATTCACGAAACTGTTTAAATATATTTTAAAATGTATCTTTTAATGTTACTATTTAATGCTATTTTTATAGCAGATTTAGCAGTGAAATTAATATTATTCACACTTCCTGTGTAGACTATTTCAAGTATTGTTTTTCATTTGAGCAAATTAACTAAAAATAAAGCTATTTGTCACTCTTTTTCTATACCGTTTGTCTTTTGAGTATGGATTTGGCTTGAGGTATGTAGCCTCTGTTTTGTTGTAAATTAACTATAATCAATTGTACTTTATGTTTTAGGGTGATGATGAAAACTATGGTATAGTACAAAATAACTTTTAAAAAAGTGTTATGCAATAATATGAAGTTAAATATAATGATCTGCAATATATGCTCATAATATCTGTTGTGAAATAAATTGTGTTGTCCATTTGCATTTAGCTGCATGGATAACCAAAAAATAGGGGACAAAAGGGTGCAGGGTGTTTTTTTACCTGCAGAAATACACAAGGGTCACTTTGCTTCGTGATTCTCTCATTGCACTTTTGACTCAGGTTCAGTCCTGAATCTTCCACCCTCCAGCAAGTCTTTGATGATTTTGTTATAGCGGGAGTAAGGAGAACCATCTGCAGCTAAATGTCAGTAAGATCAAGGGGCTGGTGGTGGATTTTGGACAGACCGAGAAGTTACTGACATGTGTCATTATTCAGGATGAGGAGGTGGAGATGGTGTAGACCTACAAGTATCTGTGTGTGCACATCAACAAACAAGATAGGGCAGCACAAACCACAGACTCCTAAACAACAGAGAAATATATTATGAAATGTATTATAATTCAGCAGCTAAGCCCAGGGCACTGTGTTTTATACCTGGAAATACAGGGGTTAGAATCATATAAACAGTTTTGAAATATACAGAAAATAGATTTTTTTCAAATATACTGTCTGTATGATCATTTTTTACATTAAGACTCACACAGTTTGAAGCTGGGCTGCCATATAGGGTGCTTTTTTTTTTTTTTTTACCATCAGGAGCAACTTGAGGTTCTGTTTTTTCTTCTGAGGCTTACCTGCCACACACACACTCAACACTGCAGCAAAAAGATAACAAACAAATTAACTAAATTCTTCTATATGAAATAACACATTAACCATGCTATGAAAGACTGCATTTCTTTTTTGTCTTCTTTAGAAATATTAGGCTTCTTAAAAAAATAACTTTATTGATTTTTTTTAAATTAATGATTTATAAAAGTGTGATTTAACAATTGGTAATGCATTTTCTTTTCTAAAATTGATGCAAGTGTCCAAATTACAAAGAAACCCTTACCACATTATCAAATCAAGACATATTTGAATTATCTTTTGATTAACAGAAATCAAACAGGTGTAATGTCTTTTATCAGGCTGAAACATTCCTGCAGGGATGGCCAGCTTTTCCTCCTAATATTGAAATGTTCTTGCAAAGTCCTTTTTTTCACTAATGTGGATTTTTCACAAAGCTGCAATAAAATCAACTCCTTGTCCTCCTTCAGCTAATGTGTTCAGACAACAAGTGTAAGTAAAAATGTTTTGCATTTATGCTCTACTGGGAATTAAAAATGGGTTTTTGAGATTTCTTATCATATTTATTTATTTTATTTTTATTTTAAGTTCCCACAGCGTCAGAACATCTTTTGAATTGTGGTTGTATTTTTAAGATTAAGATTAAAAGACTAGATATTTATTCTTCTGTAAAAGTAATATGTAACTAACTTCCCCAAACTGCAGACTGAAACTAGAGAAATATTGAACATCACTATTGATGTGCGGATCAAAACCAAAATATTGATACTACCAACACCAGCTTTTTATGTCCTAGAATCAATTTTCATGTTAGAATATCAATATTTTAGTGATTTGGGGTAAAAATGCAGTCTATCACAAACCGGAATACAATGGAAAGTAACTATGATATCAAGATATTTTCTAAATATAACTAGTTGGTAGGATCTACTTTTTCTTCTGCCTGCCATAGTCAAATGTTAAATGGCCCTGTGTAGGGGCGCAGTGGTGCATCTGTGTGGTGCTGAACAGCAGTAGCAATGTATGATGTGTGTGGGAAGACAGAGCTGTTATATCAACACCACAAACATACTTAAACATGTGAGAGTCAACCATAAAACACTATTTAATTAAATTATGATGACGAAGACGAGAAAATTAGAGGGACAGGTATTGCAAGGGTGAGACGTGCCACTCTTTGAGTTCTTTGATGCTGCAGACAGGTACAAACCACTCTTCAGAGAGAGATAATGTGGAGCTGTGTACTACTGATGCTAAATTTTGAGAAATTCATTTCCATCTGTCTGCTAGGTTTAGATCTTTGTGTTGATGTTCAAACAACATGAGTTTCATAACCTTTCATATGGTTATGAAATAAGAAAATGCTGCACTACATAGATGTATAAGATCAGCTTGGAGTGATACGTGTCCCTGAGATCAGCTCATATTATTTCAACCTGCCTAAATTTAGTCAGTAAGAATGCTTGCAGAGGCTGGGTGTCATTACATATTTAGTAAAACAGCCATTGTAGGCTTAAAAAAATAAAAAAATAAAAATTCAGATGAAAAATATTTAATAGGACATCAGTCCTTCTCATTTGTTTAGAGTGATGGTTAACTAAATATTTTAATATGTAGATGTTGACACACATATGCAACAATTCCTGTAGCTTTTCAGTTTTATTGAGGTTTACTAGTGACATTGCTGTAAAATCTACTAGTCATAAGACAGCCATGCACACATCAAGGGGGGGCCTTGTTTTTTCTTAAGCTTAATTCTTAATCAATTTTATGGTTTTACATTGGTTGTGTTTTTATCCTTTTGTATGAGTTTAACTATTGACATTGATGTGGATTTTATTTTGGATTTTATTGCTCACTTGCTGTGTTTTTTATTGCATGAGTGTAGAAACCTGGACATGATTGAAAACAGCTGATTTCAATTAGGTCCCCACACACCCCTGGCTCTGGCTTGGACAATGAGTAATAAGGCGCCTCTCTTAAGGACTGAGCATGAATGAGCAAGGGAGAGAGCGGCAGATCAAGCGGAGCAAAAGGGAAGGAGGACAGAATGGAGAGACAAAGCTGCAGTACAGGCGGGACTGAAGAGGAAGCTGCTGCACGGACTGCAGGCAGAGAACTGGAGAGGCTGCAGGATTGACCCAGGCCTTGAGGAGACTATTGCAACGCCTGTTACCAGCAAAGTAAAGGAAAGTGGAAGAGCTTGTTGGCGCTATAAGCGTGCAACCTCTTTCCTCACTCTAGACAAATTACACCAACTGAGTTACGCTTTTACCTCCCCCACAGCGGCGTATCGAGGATATCCAGCCGAAAGGGTGATGACCCCAGACCCAGGCCGGCTGGTTGAACTGAATCATCTCCTTTTGAGAAACATTTGGGGCACGCTGGGACGTTCTGTGGAAGCTTGCAATCCCAGACCAAGGGCAGAAGTTTTTATTAGTCCCCTGACCCCAATCCTCTTGGAATTAGATTTTTTTTTTCTCAGCCATTTTAGTACTATGTATTTCTAGTTGTTTTTTTTATTTACATATATATATTATATTTTTACAAAAAGAGAAACAGTTTTATTGTCAATGAAATTGTGAACCCTGCTCTGTGTACTCCTTTTTTTTATGACAGTGAAAATCCTGTTTGCTGGTATTTAGAAGAACCCTCACACTATTGTGTGACACACACATCTATGAAGGTAGATCAGGTTCTGCAGGTACTATGCAGATGTTGGAGACACAAGTCTGAACATTAAGAAGCCGTAAATGTGATGACAGAAAAGATGAACATGTTCTGAGATTCAAATCTGAGCAAGACCCTTCATTACCAAAGTAGCTAACATGTGGTAGAAAGGATGTATACTTCAGCTATGCAAAAGCGGGCCTAGAACAGTTTTGATGGGGGTCCAGTAGAGTACTGACCACGAAAAAGGTTGGCACAAATTAGATATTAAGTTTTTGATTTTATGTTATTTACTGATTATTACAACTAAAGTAATAGTCTAATGTAAAAATGGGAGCTTCGGTTTGCTCTTTCTGTTGATACAATACAGTAAAAACAGGCATATTTCAGGCATATAAATATTGATTAATTATTAATTTTTAAGCTGTGATCTGATTAATAAATTTTAATCATTTGACAGCCTTATTAATGACAATGTTTACATAGTTCAGCGATGGCAAATCTGCATGGGGGCTTTTATTTTGAAATTGACCAGATGCTTTAAACTGACCCCGTATCTGAACTATCTGAAAAAGGTGGTTAAATGAAGGGTTGAATATTACGGAAGCGTAGCGCTGTCACCCAGATAAAAAAAAATTGAGACCTTATCACGTTATAACGTGATAAGTTTATTGTAAGAATGTGATACGTATCACGTTATAACGTGATAAGTTTATTGTAAAAATGTGAAACGTATCACGTTATAACGTGATAAGTTTATTGTAAGAATGTGAAACGTATCACGTTATAATGTGATAAGTTTATTGTAAAAATGTGAAACGTATCACGTTATAACGTGATAAGTTTATTGTAAGAATGTGATACGTATCACGTTATAACGTGATAAGTTTATTGTAAAAATGTGAAACGTATCACGTTATAATGTGATAAGTTTATAGTAAGAATGTGAAACGTATCATGTCATAACGTGATAAGTTTATTGTAAAAATGTGAAACGTATCACGTTATAATGTCATAAATTTATTGTAGGAACGTGAAACGTATCACGTTATAACGTGATAAGTTTATTGTAAGAACATGAAATGTATCATGTCATAACGAGATAAGTTTATTGTAAAAACGGACGTATCACATTGTAACGTGAACAGATTGTGTGCGGACAGCAGACCACAGACATGGCTCATTTACAGGACCTCATTAAGTTCTACTTCATGCTTGGGTTAAGACATGGTGAGATTCTGCTTCTTTTGAACACCTTGGATGCCGTTGTGATAAGTATGCGTACTTTGAGAAGGATTTTAAAATGTATGGGTCGGTACAGAAGGAAGAATGAGTCCGATCCCCTTGACGTGGCATCATTTCTAACTGATCAACTTGAGGGGCATGGGAGGCTCTATGGATACAAGCAGAGATTCTTACGATGGAGTATGGATCGCACCGTCAGTAACTGTTACATTGCTGGACCCAGTAATCACAATCAGCGAATCAAAAGCTGGTGGGCCTTTCTAAGGCGGCATCACTCCAAGCACTGGATAAATCGTTTCAAGGAATTAAAAGACAATGACTTTTTTTCAGGAAGTTTTTTGGACAAGCAGCTCGTTTTGTTTACTTGTCTGAACATCATCAAGGTAAGTTTGTTTACCTTCCCTTATTATGACTCTACACTTGTGTTATCAAATAAAGTGCGCTTTACCACCCTTCCAGCACATTTAAAATCTGTGACCCATCAGAATCTGTTTCTGTTGAGTATTACTCCTGAAACACAATCAGTTAGATTAGTCAAATATTTAACGAAGGTAGTCGGCTATTTCATCCGTCCGTAGTTTACGTAAATGCTCTTCCTTTCTCGTCTTTAAGACGGTCATACAGAAAGAAAAAAAAGAAAGAAAAAGAAAAATCACTATTGCCCTCTGTAGTCATAGTCTGATAGGTGACATATGTTGGTATAACACTGCCAGCACAGCTGTATGGGTAGATGGTATACATAAATTTAAGAACACTGTGTTAACACAATTTAATAGAGGAAATCAGTTAGATTTAAAAGAAAAAACGAAATTTGAAAAAGAAATTAACAACTAAACAGAGTATAGCACAATTAAGCCTTATTAGTTCCCATCCATTACAAAACAATTGTTACATGTCCTAATGCACACTTTTAGGGATCCGTGTGTTTACTGTATATATATTTGATTGTGTCAGATGCTTGTGGTAGCCATTTATGTACCATTTTATGTCATTTGGGTCAGACTATGGTAATTAACATGGATGTTAAAGGTGGGGGAATAAAACATGATACAAATTCACAAACATGTTTAATAATTAAAACACAAACTTTATGCTAGGTTTTATTCAATCAATGCCCTTTTTGATAAGTAATGCTTGATTTACACACAAAAAGTTCTAGAAGTTTCTTACTGTCATAATTTATTTGAAAATGTTACCTGGTTAACTTAAAATGTGTTGCTTTAAGATTCAGTTGGTAGTAGAAAAATTAACACAATACTGGGTTCATGTCTAGTTTGCAAAGGTACTTCAGGGTCAGTGCTTTTATTTTTATATAAACAGTTTATATTGATTTATTTTTATTATGTGTATGATACCTATGCTCTGTTGCTTTTTAAATGTAAGGTTATTATTTGTGATGCCAATATATAGATACTACTAACTTGGCTACTAATACAATTAAACTTGTCAATATACAAAAAAAAAATAGTTTAAAACCATTTTTTAAAATAATGGTTTAATAGATCAAGATAAATAATGACAAGACTCCAGATTTATACCCTTTGAATTAAGAAACAAGAAAAAACCCAAATCAAGTTGTAACTGTACATTTATTTTAATCAAACTGTAACAATATGCAGCGCAGCATCAAGTAATAACTGTCTACCCAGAACTTGGTATAAAACCATAGATTAGTAAAAAAAAACAAATGGTACCAAAATCATACTTGACAAAAGCAAGATTGAAAAAAAAAGTCTACATAAATAGTCCTGAAATAAGCACTTCCGAGACAAAGACAGGTTTTGTAGCCTATGTATGGCTGTCTATTGGAACATCAATTGGTAACAGCTTTAAGACATCTAAGACTGTTTGTACAAACCTGACAAATCAGGTTATGTGCACTTCCATCTCTCAAACAAGAAATGTAATAATTAACCATTAAACACTATTCCAGTAATTATTGGTTTGATGAAACTTTGAATAACAACAGTACCATGAGAAGTAACACATATTTCAGCTCTTAGTTTATATTTTATTCAAGCTGCCAACCAAGTTACCTCTCTTATTTTCAGCAAAACAATGATCTCCCTATAGTAATTTTCTTTGTTCATTATTTGTCTTTTGCTCTTTAGTAAAAGTAAGCCACTTTAAAACCTTTTTGAACCTAAATCTTCATACTCTTCAATGTATGGCTTGGTCATGAAAAGTTTACCTCAGGATTAAACTATGCTGAATTCATAGGTGCTTTTATCGGCCAGTATGTTATCCATTTCATTGCGTAGTTCTGGGTAGGAAGTGCATGTCCATGGCAGTTCCAGAAGAGGACCACTGGTATGTGCCACTGGTTGTCGTGCCAGTCCATCCACTGGTGTAAACACAACTTCAACTTTCTGAACACAAATGACATCTGACCCTGTAAGAAGTTAAGAAGAAAGAAAAAATATAACTATTGTTTTTATCTGTCAAAACCCATGCAGATAGGCAGAACATCATGATTTTTGGATGGGAAACGGCTCCCAAAAGACAATGAGAAACTTTTTAGCAAAGGTAAGACATGTTTTACAAACGTGAAGCATGAATTAGGACTTCCTCTGGCTCTGGTTCGGTAAATCTTGGTCATAGCGAGATGAAACTTCCAGCTGGATAACACAGACCTGACGCTACACTTGGAAGTCCAGATGTTAACCCCTTAACTCTTGGTAGCGGAGCTAAAGTTAGAGAATTTTTGGGCAGAAATCTGGATAATGAAGCCCTAAAGGTGCATGGATTTGAAGTTATTGTGCACATTGGGAATATTTCTCTCTCATCACCATCTAGAAGCTGTGAGATTGTAATCCTGCTTTCTGTCTCTTCATCTGATGCTGATATTCATCAGATATTGTTCCTTCTGTGTTTAGAAGGAAGCAGCTTCACAGCTTTAAATTCTGCTGACTTTTTACCTTTTAGTTAGTAAATCCTGAACATTTCATCCTTATGTGTCATAAATAATTTATTTTATATATATTAAGAAATATTTTAACTGTTGGTGTTTAAAGAAAAAACTGCAGCTAAATGTGTTTATGTGTTTAGTTCAGGGGTCTGCAGCCTTTACAATCCAGAGAGCCATTTTTCCCTCAGCCAGCTAAATAAAACTCCTTTAGAGCTGCAAATGCTACAAATCCTTTTCAACTTAATATGTATTGTTTTGGATTAAGAGCTACCATAGGATATTTGTTATTTTTAGGTTTTAAAATAAAGAAAAACATAAAACTTTTATGAAAAAAAGAGGATAGACTGACTTGCAAAGAATGCAATGATGCAAAGAAAAAAAAAGTCCATAATTTCCAACCTAAGTCCAAGAAAAATAGATTTGAAAAAAATTATTTTCGCCACGCAGCTAGAGCCATTGTGGAAGGTTGGAGATTTGTAAACAAACATTTACTGCATTTTCTTTATATAGCCGTAGGCCTTCTTTTAAAGGAAAAAGACAATTTGCGATTAATTAATTAATTAAAATTTTTTTATACATACATACATACATATATGTATATATAAATATATATATATATGTATATATAAATATATATATGTGTATATATAATTAAGTCCCGATTGCTCACTAATGGAATGCAGATTCTTTATATTTTATGTGCCAACCCAGTTGCTGTAGCTGACCCAGGTCTAGTTACTTAATAACCAGATTTCTGCAGATTTGCCCTTTTAAAGTAAAGACAATTTCCTCAGATTACCAGTGATTTCTTGTTAAGCTCCGTGTGAAAACTACCTGGATAAAAAAATTAACTCGTCTTGTGATGCTTTGTCTTCACTAAAAGCTGATGACGTTTTTATAATTAAAATGGCTAAAACATACACTCCAGGCTCCCAGTCTGAGTCATACCAATTTATTTTATGTAATTTCTTTATACTCTGGCTGTAGCTCTACATCATTTACATCTCCAAGGAAGGATCAGGCCAGTCTGAAGGCCCATCTACGCCCCCTTACGTAAATAGTGACACTCATTTCACTCGACATACGTCGCCGTCCTAATGCTTCCATCCGTGTTTTGGGTTGCCATGGTTAAATCAGTTCCTCCACTAGTGCTGAGTTCAGAGTTGAGTCCCGCAAGCCGACGTCAGTTTCAGAGACTGTTTAGCAGCGGGAATACGTCACTATGGCTAGGTTCACACTGCGGACTGAAGTGACCCGAATCTGATTTTTTGCCCTATGCGACCTGTATCTGATCTTTTCATAACAGTCTGAACGACGCAGATCCAATTTTGTCTAATGCGACCCAGGCCACTTGGATATGTGGTCCAAAATTCGATACATATCTGATCTTTTGCCATGCGACTTCATTCTGAATGGCAAGGTCGCATTAATCCCACCTACACGTCATACACGACATTGTTTATGAACTCCTTATCTGTAAAGGTGCTCGCATCACTCTCCCACCACTCCTGCGACTTCGTATCCACATGTTTCTCTGTAAAGACGTTGCTGCCGCTGCTCCACAAAAAGCCATGGCCACAAAACTGGCTCTCCTCTTTTGTAATCTCCTCCTTAAAACGATGCCATTGAAAATGTGCTGGCTACGGTTGGACCATAACTTTAAAATTGCAACATATGCTCTGCTATTACCGTCCATGTTTACTTCCGCAAACACAAAGACGTCACACGCACGCTCACTGTCACGTCGTTATGTCTTCTATGCATGTGGGAGACTTTTGGTGCGCATAAGGTTCATACAGGAGATCACATACAAGTCGCATTTAATTGTAAATGTGAACGGACTCTGAAAAAGATACGAATTGCGCATTATGCCCTGCAGTTTGGACCTAGCCTATGAAGTTGTTTCCAACCGCCCAACACATCCTAAACACTCACATATAGTCTTTATTTAAAAGCTCATACAATTTTTGCAGTTGTCGTCCTCATCTTTCATCTTCATTCTTCTTCTGATTTTTTGTTCCCTTCCTGCTCCCCTTCTTCTCTGGTTTCTTTTTTTTGCTGGTTGCATGTCAGCTATTCTGCTCAGCACGGCCCTGAGATTGACTGGCTCCGTATTCTAGTCAAGCCAGTATAAACCAGTCTGTAGCAGATGGAGCTTTTCATCCCAGTATAAACCAGTCTATAGCAGCTTTTAATCCCAGTATAAACCAGTCTGTAGCAGCTTTTAATCCCAGTATAAACCAG
>JBAMHW010000025.1:3818551-3833283 GCA_037177495.1 Rhadinocentrus ornatus | reverse complement strand
ATTCTGTTTGTTTATTTACACCTCTTTCTGTAAAGTCCTCTGAGACAACTTTGTTGTGATATAGGGCTATACAAATATAGGGCTATACAAATAAACTTGATTTGATTTGATTTGATTTGATTTGATTTGATTTGATGTACAACTGTTGGGCTCCTAGCATACTAAACCTTAACATGTTCTGTATGAGACAAGACAAAGCATTAAAATTGCTTCTCTTAAAAAATGAGCTATTCTTTTAAAGTCAACATACCTTTGAATCAAATAGTGTCCCGAACACTAAAATGAAGAGACCCTGGAGAAAAACAAAACATATTTTCATCATGAAAGTGCAAGAAACAGCTAATTTACACAACTGCCAGTTTGAAATTACTGTTTTTTATCCATTGGTGCAAATACCTGTAGTGAGTTGAAGAATGCAAAGGCAATGTGGATTCCCTTATCTGTTGGTGAAACCATTGTTCCAACTCCTAAAGACCAGGTCAGTCCAAATAAAGGAGTCAATATGGCCACACATCTTATAATGACCACAAGAGTATGTTTTTCATCCTGCTGGGCAGAGTCCCCCACACCTCGTCTCAGCATTTTAAATAAGACCACAATTACGATAAAACTGTTGATCAAAACTATGGTCAAAGCAGGTATCACTAAAGCCAGCAGTGCTTTTGTCTCAGTCCAGTTAAGCCAACAAGCATAATCTTTCCTTATGTAGCCACTTTTAAACGTGACACCAACCGTGATAACAGAAATAATTAGAGGGAAGCCATAGCCCAATGTGAAGCCAATGGCCAACATGGTCGACTTGGACATGTGGGAAAAGACCATGACTGTCCTGTAAAACAGCAGAAGGCCAGACACAAGCATCCAAAAGAACAGGGCAAGGTAGAAGAAGTGCATGAAAAATGTTGCTGTGGTACATGGGATAACAGGAACTTGATAATCCTCTCCTGGGTTTTCTAATGGGTTCTTTACAACAAAGGCACCGATGATGAAACAGATGTCAGCTATCAGCAGAGACAATGCTGTGTTAACGATGGAAACGTGACGCATGAAGGCAGTACTATTTCTGGTTATCTCTCTCCACACATACCCTTCAATGATGAGACATATGACTAAACTTGCCAGAGATATTCCAACTCCAACATAAGTGATCACATCCAATATACCTCTCACTGATGGCGGGATGTCTGTTGACATCAGAACTGAGAAGGACGTAAGGTGGTTGCAGCCACAGGTTATTTTGTCATTTACATCAGAAACAAACCTACACCCCTCATTGTCCCAAGCACCAATCTCATCCAAGAGTTTGAAATTCCAGAAGACACACTGTGGGTATTGTAACAGGCTTGAGTTGAGCTTATTGAATGACAGGCTGACGTTAGTAATACTTTCACTTATTTTGACAAGCAAAACAGCAGAATTGATGGCATTATCACTGTTAGTGTTGTTGCTGTTGGCAGTGATGTTAAATGTGGTGTTCCGTGTTGGCATCACATTATTAAGGGTGGAAAAGATGATGGTGGTGATAAAGACATTTACGTTGTTTGTGTTTGGAATATTGATGGAAACACTGGAGTTTAGTAAATCTTCAAAAGTGTAGTTGAATGTTTTTCTTCTAAGCTGGATCAGTTGAGTATCGATTTCAAACGTCTCGTTTAGTGCACCGGAGAGCCTCTCCAACGAACCCAGTAATGCTGAGCTGGCATTTCTAGTATTATTTGCATTCAGGAACACCCAGGAGTCTTTTGTTTCTTTGCTAATGATGACATCAACAGTCTGTAGTATATTCTGTAAATCAAAGGAGAATTTATTGGTGGGACTAATCCCATCAACACAAATTTTATTTATTTTCATGCAAATACATTTTTTTACAAAATCTACAATGTGGAAAGCATGACTTACCCCCATGACTTCTTTGCTAACAACAGTTGAAACTGTTGCAATGGTATTTACAATGTTAACAACAGCCTCTATGGTTGCAGATGAATTAGAAATTTGAGTGTTTTCTTCCACAACAGTATTGCTCAGTTTCACAACAAAACTCTGCACTTGCTCAACGGCCAGATCCTGCAATAAAATTAGGTTGAAATTAAACAACTGTGGCAGAAAGGATCTTGTCCAATAATGTGCCCTTTGCTCTAGATTTTGCATATGAAGATAACTCGCATGCCTCTGTTGCAGATGTGAACATAACTTTACAAATGATGCATTATATGGTTGAGGTGTATGATGTTTTAAAATTACATGTTGTCACTAAAGAAAACAAGCTTAAATGCCATTAATTGACTTCCAGGGTGGCCACTTCCATCCCTTTTTATAAAATGTGATGTTGTCACATTTTATAAAAAGGGTTAAGAAATTCATCAAGAAGAGAGCCAACACTGAATTCTGCAATACTACACATAGGCATCGGGGACAGATTGTCCATTCAATGTGAGTTGCTTGAATAAAAGTGCAACTGAATTAACATTTTTCATTCTGCACTTCACTTCTCATTCACCCCTCATTCAGCTGCACTTTCTTCAGGTAAAAGTGCATAAAGAACAGCACATATATTAAAGTAAACACACAGCCAACACTCGAAAGAAATGGTTGGGTGAAGATAATAAATATGTGGAAGTAATTAACACCTAAATCAAATGCTTTAATTTAATAAGGGATTTTTTTTGACTGAACTAAATGTAAATATGCTGGGTCAACTTGATGTATTTAAGTTACTTGTTAGTTAATTTGCATGGTTCAGTCAAATTAGATCTGTACATATCTCCATCTGCATGCATGTTTGGTAAACTGGTGAATCACCTACCTGTGATGCAATCAGTAATTCATTGATTTTGGTTACAATGCAGGTGTCCCCCATAAGTTTCCACTCTCCTGTTTCCTGACATTGTGCAGTCTTTGCCCCTTGCTGACCTGCAGCACACCCTATGATTGCTATGTCACCCACTCGTCCACTTCCGTACACCACGTCCTTACATGTTAAATCTTGAAAAGTAAAATAATTAGATAACTAGTCAGTTACACAGTAAAACGGGAAAATAAAATTATAGATTTATTTCCACTATTTTATTTATTCATACATGTGAAGTTGCATGTGTGTAAGGAAACATACCTGCTTTGAAAATGACCAGTTCTGTAGTCCTGTTATAACCACTCACTCCGTGAACCCTGCATGTAAATGTAAGAGGTCCCGGCTGGGTTCCACTGCAGCTCGTTATTGGAGTTTTATATTTGATGCAATTGGTTCCTTCATCAAAGGCTGTTTATATTTAACATTTAAGTTAATAAGAAATTGTTATCAGTGATGTCCAATATGTAGGCATGCATAAACTGAGGCCTTTAAATCATCGGTTCATGTTTACCTGATGTCAAAGTGTTTGAACCATCTGTCCATTCAACCGTAAATGGGAATTGCACACAGCACTGAAGCACTTGAATGAAGTTCTGTTCGCAATAAACATTGATTTTATCTGATACTTGCAGAACAGGAGCTGATCTGATATTGTCCCCTGTTACAGCTCTTTTTTGGGAGAAATCAAATTGTACACCTTTTAGAATGCACTGATAGAGACCTGAAAAAAGAAAAAGAAGAAGAAAAGGTTGAAGTTGCAGATTACTTCATTTTACATTAATTATTACAATAATTTATACATTTCTGAAATATGAAACAAAAAATAGATAACATAAAAATCCCCTCAATACTTTAACACTGGCAAGAAATAGATTTAACACTCAGACACTGTATGACGTTTGTTCATGTATGAAATTAATGGATCTCTTTCTATTACACACACATAATTTTCTATAGTACATAACAATATATAAAAACATCTTTTTGTTCAGTGGCGAGTGGGCCCTCTTCTCCAACCTGCGTATCTATTTGGATGATTTAATTGTTCTTAATTCAATTGGCAGAAAGTTTTTCTCGTTTGTCTACGTCGAAATAGATGTACAATCGATAGGCTCTGTCAGACATCTGCAAAAGCAAGATTGCAACGTTTTGCACTGCGAAACAACAGAGACTCTAAGGGAGGTCAGACTACTCCATAAGCTTGCAACCACGCCGGACTCGTCCGCTGCTCCACCGAAAAGGAGACGTCAAAACTGTGTGCGAAGAAGTAGAAGAGGGGTAAGTGTGGAGGTATTCGGCTAGTCCAGCTCACCCAGCCATATCTTCAATCCTTCTGGCCAACATACAATCATTAGACAATAAAATAGACCATATACTGAAACCATGTTTTCACTGAAACATGGCTGAACGACAACATTCCCGACTCTGCTATACAGCTGGAGCAGCTAGCATGCTACTGAGCGGACAGGAACCTTGTAAATTGAGAAACGACCTGCGGCAGCGGAGTATGTGTGTACATCCGTGATGTGTGGTGGCAGGGACGCTATGGTGGTATGCAAACAGTCATGTTTTCACGGCCTTATTTCTTGTGTTTGGGTTTTTTCTATTTTGGTTGTTATATTTTAATCTTGGTTTATTAGTTCCGGTGTTTGGTTATTGTTATGCTTATGCTTTAGGTTTTTGTCATGTTTAGTCCTGTTTCCCTCATGTGCTCTGTATGTTCTGTTCCTGGTTCGTTAATTCACCTGGTCTGATTTCTCATCCATTTCACCTGCTTCTAATTACTCCCTATGTGTGTATATATGTCCCATGGTCAGTTGTCTTTGTCAGGTCCTTTTGGTGTCATCCCTGTTGTGTGTGGTCCCCTGTCATGTGTTTATAGAAATAAACCTTGTCACCATCACCATTCTGCTTCCTCCCTTGACTACCTGCATTTAGGTCCTGACTCCCTTGCCGCCACTCATTACAGAAGGAACTGACCAAACATGGACCCAGCAGACGGTATGATGACTCTTCTTGAATACTTCAGCCGCGAGGCGGCAAAAAGTCTCCCGACTGCATTGGACCTGGACCCGTGGTTCCCTGAGCCCCCTCCCACAAAGCCCAGACGAAGGAGGTCATCCAGGCGCCAGAGGCGGTGGCCCCCAGTGTGTATAACCTCAAGTGAACTGGTGGGACGGCTCCTTGGATTAGACACGGAGCCAGAGCCACTGGAGTATCTAAAGTCACTGGAGTATCCAGAGCGGTCGATATTCTCGGGGTCCAGAATGGCCATAAGCCCAAAACCGCTTGGATGGGCTGTGTCTCGGATGTCGCCACCAGCTCCACGGTCCACGTCATGGGTGTCGCCACCAGCTCCACGGTCCGTGTATCCGATGTCATCACCAGCTCCACGGTCCAAGTCACAGGTGTCGCCACCAGCTCCACGGTCCACATCATTGGTGTTGCCTCCAGCTCCACAGTCCACGTCCGACGCCCCTGCCACGGTCTGCTCCGGTTCCGCAGCCTCCGACGCCAGCTTTGTATAAGTTGTATTCAAAATGCAAAGAAAAAAAAACTACCCTATTTGGCAGAGAGAAGGTTGGCAACCCTAGGCCTGCTCAAAAAAATTGTAATAAAATAAAATAATGTCACTTTGCTCTACATTGGTAAGGCTGAATGGAATATAGATAAAATATTAGTTATTATGTGCTGTGTTACACTGACGTGAATTTTTTTAAACTTTGGCAGCTTGGTCTGTAAACAGGTCCAAATCTGTCCAAATGTGTCCTTGTTCAACTCTGAAACAGATGTAAACTGTGCCATTGAGGAATATGTTAAATACTGATGAGGAAACCTTTTAACTTAATTTATGTCTAAGTGTGTTTTTATGGTTGCAAATGATGTGATTGAAGCTTTTGCTTGTTGGTTAAATGCTGACGCCTGAGGTTTTGGTTAATAACTCCATATGAAATGTGTGTTTCTGTTTCCTAGGTAATAACATGGCTTATTTAATGCATGAAACATTCTGTGGGTCCTTCTGGAACAAACATTTCTCCATAAGTAGGTGGCTGCATGATAACATTTGGGAACCCCTCTGAACCCCTATCTGTCTACGACTTTTTAATTTTCTTATGTTACATAAATCACATTAAGTGAAGTTGCTGTTGACCACTTCATGATTTTAGTTTAGTAGTGAATATTTATTTTTGTGTATCATCTGTACATCGATAAACTGGCATCTAAATAATTTGCTGACAAAATGACATAATCATGTTGTGTATCTCAACATAAGACCACCATTAATAGCTGGTACAGTCCTGTTTTCACTGTTAAATTGAACCTTTTGATGAGGGTAGAGAAGTGAAAAACCCTGAACACTGTTTCAGTTTTAAAGTATGTGACTCTAGAATAATGAGCTTTTGTGATTCATATGTGTGTATACATACGCTTGCACAAGTGTGAGCACAGTATAGCTGAAGTGCTATAATAAAGTGTTTAGTTGAAGTGTGTGCAGTATATGAGTTGGGGTGGCCTGAGTAAATGAATGACTCCTGGCTTGACTTTGTGTCCCAGTCCGGCCTTGTCATAGCCTCTGTGATCAGTATTATGTTGAAGACTGCACAAAACCCAGACTCGTGATGCATACCACAGCAAATGTTAGAATATTCCAGTTGTATAGATTTTTTAATTGTTTGTTTGTTTTGTGATTTTATAATAGTCCATCCATACATACATTTTCTACCCCTAGGTCAGGTCGTGGGGGCAGCTGCCTAAGCAGGGAAACCCAGACTTCCCTCTCCCTGGCCACATTCACCAGCTCATCCGGCGGGATCCCAAGGCGTTCCCAGGCCAGCCGAGAGATGTAGTCTGTCCAGCATGTTGTGGGTTTTCACCCAGGTTTCCTCCCGGTGGGACATGCTCAGAACACCTCACCAGGGAGGCATCCAGGAGGCATCCTGACCAGATGCCCGAGCCACCTCAACTGGCTCTTTTCGATGCAGAGGAGCAGCAACTCTACTCTAAAGCCCCTCTCGGATTACCAAGCTCCTCACCCTATCTCTCTGGGACAGCCACCCTGTAGAGAAAACTCATTTTGGCTGCTTGTATTTGCAATCCCCATCCAATCTTTTACTTACTTCCCATAGCTTGTGACCATAGGTGAGGGTAGGAACGTAGATCGACCAGTAAATCGAGAGCTTTGCTTTTTGGCTCAGCTCCTTTTTCACCACGACAGACCGATGCAGAGACCGCATCACTGCAGATGCTGCACCGATCCGCCTGTCAATCTCTCTCTCCATCCTTCCCTCGCTTGTTATCAAGACCCTGAGATACTTAAACTCCCCCACTTGGACCAGACCTCATTCCCCACCCGGAGAAAAAAAATTCCACTCCTTTTCCGGCTAAGGATCAAGTTCTCGGACTTCGAGGTGCTGATTCTCATCCTAGCTGCTTCACACTCAGCTGCGTATCGCTCCAGCTAGAGCTGAGGATCACGGCCTGATGAGAACAACAGGACCACATCATCCGCAAAGAGCAAAGAGGTCACCAAACCTGAGGTCACCAAACCGAATCCCCTCCACTGCTTGGCTGCATCTAGAAATTCTGTCCATAAAATTTATGAACATAATCAGTGACAAAGGGCAGCCTTTATGGTGTCCAACCTTCTCTAGAGAATCTGATTTACTGTCAGCAATGCGGACCAAGCTCTGAAAACCACACTGCTCCTCCACACCAGAACCCATGAACAGACCTTTCCAGAGGTAAAGTTCCATGACCCTAGAGCTAGATGCTGATGCCAACAATCAGATTGCCAGGGTCCCCGCTAATGGCCGCCACCCAGCTCACACTGCACCCAACCCTTATGGCCCTACCGGCAGGTGATGAGCCCACGGGAGGAGGGCCCATGTCATCGTTTTAAGCTGATCCTAACCGGGCTCCATGGGCAAAGGCCCGGCCACCAGGCAATCACCTCCATGCCCCGCCTCCAGATGGGGGGCTCCGGTTAACCATATCTGGCCAAGGGATAGGAATCTGCTGAGCTGTGCTTTGTCTAATGCCTCCCCTAGAGTCCTGTTTACCATGGGTGACCCTACCGAAATCCTCCGACAACATCGCTCCTAAGATTGTCGGGATGTGAAAACTCTTCTATCGTGGTAAACTGGCAGCTCAGGGAGTTGTTTTTTTTTTTTTGTAGTATAGATTTTAATGATTATATAGATTATACATTTTAAAATGTTTTTTATGATATTTTATATCTATAAAAGTATATATATATAGCATAAAAGGTTGTTTTTTTTACTTACCAATATCAGCAAGGATGATTGTGGACACTGTAAACGTGGACTGACTGTCAGAGGTGTTAATTTTAAATCTTGATCCCGAATTTTGATTTATTACTGTGTCATTAAAAGTCCACACAGCATTATAAATTCTTCCAATTTTAATTTTACTGGGATCACACTTTAGTGTCATGCTTTGACCAGTATAAGTGAGCCCTGGATCACTGATTGGGGTTGGACCTATAGAGAGAGTAAAAATAGATCAGTTAGAATACAACTGAGTAGAAGAAAAATAATTAAACTAACCATTTGAACTTACTGTTGTATTGTGTTTTGATCGGGCCAATGACATTGGCAATCGGTGCCATGGATTGTGCAAGGCCTACATTTGTTTCATTCAATTGAGCTTCATCAACGCTTGATGTCTGAACAACAAAGTCTGTAATAACACTTCCTTGCCTGTAAGAACACCCAAAAGCAAAAGCCGTGATGTGACACGTGTTGAGACATTTTTTGTTTTGATGATGCCAAAATTTCCATACCTGAATCCTGTCACGAAAACATTAATAAATCCACTCATTTTACTATACTGCTCCCGTAACTGTGAAAAAATATGGTTCATGGTATAAACATTACAATACAAACAACAAAAAAATGTAATGATATGATGAGATTCATGAATTTACCACTTTTATGATCCTTGATTCCAGCAGTTGGTATGCAGAACTTGTCATATCGTTTAAGTCTGATGTGAACACGAGGTCTAATGTGACTGACATTGTCAAATTAATTGCTGTTTATTTGAAAGACAAGAGATATATAAAAAAAAAACAGAATTAAAACAAGCAAAGCCATGTTTTGTTTTTGTTTGTTTTTTAAGTTTAAGCTGTCAGTTACAATATACCCCACAACAGGGATGGGCGATACCAAAAATTTTCCTGTGTATACAATACTATTAGTTAATAGTGTTTTGTTTTTATCAATACCAATATCAATTTTAATACTTTTTCTACCTTAAAGGAAAATCACATTTGTACAGCTTGCATTAATATCTTTACTGCAAGGCCATCACGGAGTATAAACAAAACTCAAGAGCATCAGTAGTTAAAATATATATTATTTCAGAACAATAACAAATTATACTGATTAGTAAATTAATGTGGAACTACACCCCCTACTTTTTCGTAACTCCACCCACTGCCAAATTTAGAAAAATGCCAGAAATTGCAAGGGTTTGGATGCAAGGTGTAAACTGGTGTAGTGACCAGGGGGCGGAGAGTGGGCAGGTCATAAATACACAGGCAGAAATTATTACATGACAAACAGCAGCTCAGCAGCCATTGGCAATATGGAAAGCGATACAGATTTTGAAAGTACCAATGCCACAGAGTGGTCTTTAAATTGGAAGAATTTTTCCCTCCAGAATCCCCTCAGCTACACAACACAGTTTTGGAAGAACAAGGTGGTCCTGAACTGCATTAGTCTTGTGAGCCGGACACACGGGAGGCGACGTCACTCCTTCTCTATTAATATCCTATGGAACTTGCATGATGAGGTGAAAATCACTGCCCTCTTTCAGCCAAGTGACAGGCGACATTCGGGCATGTAAAATGTTGCGCTCATAGACGTGCACAAGGGGGTTGTGACGCGACACAAGAAAATAGAAACATGTTCCATTTTTGTCACTGTCGCATGGCACTTCAACCAATCAGCGAGGTGCTTCATTGATTGACCAATAAAAGAAGGCTAGACAGCGGAGGCTGAAAACTTTTTCAACATGGAAAAATAGATAATTTTAGCTGTGTTTGACTTTCCCATATTTTACGATACTTCACACGATTACAGAGATATAAATCAAAGGCAGCCGTGTGCCACCAAGATGAACGTAGGTCCTGGATTTATCTGGATCAGGCTTGAGGTCTGCCATCAAATGATGATATTCACAATGTTGATTCCTAGTTTGTAATCTCGGATGAACTCAGGGTTTTATTTCTCTATTGTACAGTAAACAGCAAGATATCTGTTAATTTGTGCAAAGACTTCTGACTCTTAATCCTTCATGGTTCGTCTGTCACGGACTGCTTTGAAAATGTCAAAATTCTCTCTAATATCATAACCAATCAAATTTCTTGGAGACACTGCTGCCGTCGCTGCTGTTTGTCATGTCCCGTGTGTTTGGTTTCACCAGGTGGGAATGAGTTTTGCCTTGTCGCTGTTGTTGGTCACCCCCCGTGTGTCAAGCCACTGAGCCATTAGCACTGTTGTGCTCCGCTGTGGTAACAGCTCAGGCAGGCTCTGTCAAGCTACTGCGACTCGCGGCAAGTTGTAGTGGCTGCCGGAAGTGCCACTTAATGTGTTCACTGCCATGATTTGAGTTGCTGTCTATTGCCAGATCAGGATCAGCTGGTAAAGAATAAAGTTCAATGTTACTTTTACAACCCTGAAAAGCACAAATCTGTCCAATTGCGGCAATATTTTCTGAAAAGCTCTGTAAAAGTCCAAAAGTCTGAAACTAATTAATCTACATCAGATATCAACATCACGTCCATCCATATGTGTCAGTGGACCTGCCCTTTTTGCATATCAAGTACTGTAAATCTTTTTAAAATTTTCTTGTAACGTAGAGGAGCACCAAGTTTACCTCTACATCACAAAAAACAAAAAATGGACAGAGAGAGATCAGGTGGACAGTGCAGCATGTCACTTTTCAAATTACTTAATGTTTTAAAATGAGGCAGAGAACTTTATAAAAATAACATTAAATGTTGTATAAGAATGCATTATTCAATCAAAAAAGTAAATGTGTACAATAAAATGCCCATTTAGTGGGACGTATGTACAAAGACATTACTGTATGATCAAATTTATAAATTCACATTTAATTTGTATTTTTGCAGACCAAGTGATTGTATTTTGATTGGTTTTGTTTTGTACTTTAAACCTACAACCCATATCTTACTGAAACCAAAAGGTAAACAATATTAAACAATCATAGACTACATATGTCTGATAGATTTAATTGTGATTTGTATAACTCCTACCTGGACCTGGCCCCGGTGGAGTACTAGTTGTTGTAGTAGTACTTGTGGTGGTGGGGGTGGTGGTAGTGGTAGTAGTAGTAGTGGTAGTTGTGGTCGTAGTGGGGCTGGTGGTAGTAGTTGTAGGGGTTGTAATTGTTGTGGGAGTGGCGGTGGTAGTAGTAGAAGTTGGGGTGATGACTGTGGTGGGGGAAGTAATTGTGGTGGGAGTGGAGGCAGTGATAGTAGTAGTGGTGGTAGTTGTGGTCGTGGTGGGGCTGGTAGTAGTAGTTGTAGGGGTTGTAATTGTGGTGGGAGGGGTGGTGGCAGTAGAAATAGTTGGAGTTATGACTGTGGTGGAGGTAGTGGTGGTGTTAAATGTGGTAATAGCTGTGGTTGGGGTGGTGATAGTAGTCATGGTAATGTTCGTAATGGGTGTAGTTGTGGTAGTTGTGGCAACATCTGTGGTGAGAGTAGTAGTGACATTAGTCGTGGTAATGTCCGTGGTGGGGGTAGTTGTGGTAGTTGTAGTAATAGCTGTGGTGACATTAGTCGTGGTCATGTTTGTGGTGGGGGTAGTTGTGGTAGTGGTAGTAATATCTGTGGTGGCATTAGTCGTGGTAATGTTCGTGGTGAATGTAGTTGTAGTAATAGCTGTGGTGGCATTAGTCGTGGTAATGTTCGTGGTGAATGTAGTTGTACTAATAGCTGTGGTGACATTAGTCGAGGTAATGTCCGTGGTGGGGGTAGTTGTGGTAGTGGTCGCAATTTGCTTGGTGGTATTAGTCGGGGTAATGTCCATGGTGGGGGTAGTTGTGGTAGAGGTAGTAATAGCTGTGGTGGCATCAGTCGTGGTAATGTCCATGGTGGGGGTAGTTGTGGTAGTTGTAGCAATTGCTGTTTTGGCATCAGTCGTGGTAATGTCCGTGGTGGGGGTAGTTGTGGTAGTTGTAGTAATAGCTGTGGTGACATTAGTCGTGGTAATGTCTGTGGTGGGGGTAGTTGTGGTAGTTGTAGTAACAGCTGTGGTGGCATTAGTCGTGGTTATGTTTGTGGTGGGGGTAGTTGTGGTAGTGGTAGTAACAGCTGTGGTGTCATTAGTCGTGGTAATGTCCGTGGCGGGGATAGTTGTGGTAGCTGTAGTATTAGCTGTGGTGGCATTAGTCGTGGTAATGTCCGTGGCGGGGATAGTTGTGGTAGTGGTAGCAATTGCTGTGGTGCCATTAGTCGGGGTAATGTCCGTGGTGGGGGCAGTTGTAGTAGAGGTAGTAATAGCTGTTGTGGCATTAGTCGTGGTAATGTCCGTGGTGGATGTAGTTGTTGCAATAGCTGTGGTGGCATTAGTCATGGTAATGTCCGTGGCGGGGGTAGTTGTGGTAGTGGTAGCAATTGCTGTGGTGCCATTAGTCGGGGTAATGTCCGTGGTGGGGGTAGTTGTAGTAGAGGTAGTAATAGCTGTTGTGGCATTAGTCGTGGTAATCTCCGTGGTGGATGTAGTTGTTTCAATAGCTGTGGTGGCATTAGTCGTGGTAATGTCCGTGGCGGTGGTAGTTGTGGTAGTGGTCGCAATTGCTGTGGTGCCATTAGTCGGGGTAATGTCCGTGGTGGGGGTGGTTGTAGTAGAGGTAGTAATAGCTGTGGTGGCATCAGTCGTGGTAATGACCGTGGTGGGGGTTGTTGTGGTAGAGGTAGTAATAGCTGTGGTGGCATCAGTTGTGGTAATGTCCGTGGTGGATGTAGTTGTAGCAATAGCTGTGGTGGCATTAGTCGTGGTAATGTCCGTGGTGGGGGTAGTTGTGGTAGTGGTAGCAATTACTGTTTTGGCATCAGTCGTGGTAATGTCCGTGGTGGATGTAGTTGTAGCAATAGCTGTGGTGGCATCAGTCGTGGTAATGACCGTGGTGGGGGTTGTTGTGGTAGAGGTAGTAATAGCTGTGGTGGCATCAGTTGTGGTAATGTCTGTGGTGGATGTAGTTGTAGCAATAGCTGTGGTGGCATTGGTCGTGGTAATGTCCGTGGCGGAGGTAGTTGTGGTAGTGGTTGCAATTGCTGTGGTGGCATCAGTCGTGGTAATGTCCGTGGTGGATGTAGTTGTAGCAATAGCTGTTGTGGCATTAGTCGTGGTAATGTCCGTGGTGGGGGTAGTTGTGGTAGTGGTAGCAATTACTGTTTTGGCATCAGTCGTGGTAATGTCCGTGGTGGATGTAGTTGTAGCAATAGCTGTGGTGGCATTAGTCGTGGTGATATACGTGGTCGGGGTAGTTGTGGTAGTTGTAGTTATAGCCGTAGTGGTATTAGTCGGAGTAATGTCCATGGTAGGAGTAGTTGTGGTAGTGGTAGTAATAGCTGTGGTGCCATTAGTCGTGGGAATGTCTGTGGTGGGGGTAGTTGTGGTAGTTGTAGTAATAGCTGTGGTGGCATTAGTCGTGGTAATGTTCATGGTGGATGATGTTGTAGCAAACGCTGTGGTGGCATTAGTAGTGGTAATGTCCGTGGTAGTAGTATTACTAGTAATGGTGGTGGTGGGGACAGTGGGTGAAGCTCTTGTAATGGTTGGACTGTAGGTTGTGGGGCTAACTGTGGTACTGGTCACAGCAGTCATCATAGGATTGGTCATGGTAGGGATAATGGTAGAAGTCTTGGTATTGTTTGTTGGAGAGATGATGGAACTTGTCATATCGGTTGGTGTGGTAGTAGCTGTGGCATTGGTCACTGTGGGGATAGTGGTATTTGTGGTATTGGTCACTGATGACGTAGTAGTAGTAGTACTCAAGGCATCAGTTGTAGGGGAGATGGTAGCATCTGTGGTGCCTGAAGATGGAAGGATTGTGGTTGAAACAGGAGTGGCTTTTTCCATTGTAGTATTTTGGGTTGTCACATTCTGAGCTGAAAAATCAAAAGTTTAGGCATTACTGTACAATTGAAAACATACTACATTTAAATATGAATAAATGTAGAAAATTTGCTGTTAAAGGCAATTAGATTTAACAAGGTTACAAATTCATAGTCCCACAGTCAGTAGGACAATGTACAATTGGAAGAAATTGCAGAGTATAAGTATCCTTTTCATGAGTAATGAACTAATGGTGCATTTATGCTCTAAACTAAAGATGTATACAGAGCCTATCATCCATCTTCTGAATCTTTTACATGTGTAATTTGGTCGGTTTTAAGAGACCTTATGGATGTGTACATTGACGTAGCAAACAGAGTAGTATCACAGGAAACCGCGGGAGCAAAGTTCAACAGTATAGCTGACGACCAGCAAAAGGAACAAAGAAGAAGTTGCAATGTATTTTATGTAGGGCTGTCAAATTATTAAAATTTTAATCTGATAAATCACAGCTTTCAAAGTAATTAATCATGATTATTCACACAAATTTTCATGATTAATCCCAGCTTACAAATTAATCATAATTCATGATTATGCCTAAAATTTGGCCATTTTTACCATATTGGACCAACAGAACGAGCCAATACTACAAATATTTACTGTTAACTGACCTTCCTCTGGGTAGACATTAGATGTCTGAGACCTGGATCTGTCCAGAAAACACAGCTACCCCAGCTGCCCTTTCTGTCAATGCAGAATTTACCCAAACACCT
>JBAMHW010000025.1:3779675-3795437 GCA_037177495.1 Rhadinocentrus ornatus | reverse complement strand
CCCCCCCCCCCCCCCCCCCCCCCCCCCCCCCCCCCCCCCCCCCCCCCCCCCCCCCCCCCCCCCCCCCCCCCCATCATGGTCTTTGGGGTGCTTGGATAAGGGCTCTAGTGTTCGCACCAATCCACGGCAGGCAGGTGTCCTTGGCAGCTTGGCCCTGCAGGGTGCATAGCAGGGTCTCTCCCATGTGTGGCTCCCTGGTCCTCAAGGCCCTAAACAACATGACCTTGGGGGCTCTGACTACAGTCTTTATCTGCCTCCCTCTAGGTGGGTGCATGGTCCTCCCTGCAGTGGGTGTCTGGTTCTGGGCTCTGTGGTGGATGCTGGTTGTCCCAGGAGTGTAAGACTCTCTGCCTGCTTCTCATCCTCGGAGGTGGCTTTGTATTTGGACAATTACTTAACACAACTTATTGCTCTTATCTGGCATTCATACGGATACACACACACACACACACAGAAACACGCACACACATGTTGTGGTTGTTTTCATGTGTTTTATTAAAGAGGCTTAAAGATAAAGATAGGATGTTTTCTGTTTTTTTCACAGGTGTAGCAGCTGGTTGTCTAATTTTTTCTGAAAGTGTTGGTTTTCTATCTCGTAAATGCAAGGTAAAACGCAAATATATCCAGAGGGATATATCCTTTATTTAAATGTTAATTGTAGGCACCAAATGTTAGTTATTTAGATAGACGAAGAGGGCACAAAAAAGTATTTTCAGCTGCAGTCTTCCACTCTGATATTTGCTACTTCAAGATGGCGGTGCGGACACATTCTGCGGCTTCTTTCTCTCCGAGCAAGACAAGTTTTTCTGTTCTTCGTCATGCGAGTCGCAGTATTTTGGTACGTCTTCGTCGCTTCTGCCCATTTTTAAGCACATATACACTTGTGAGTTTCTGCACAATGTCGACAGGACCGCTTCTTGCAAGTTAAACTCCACACAAGTAGAATAGCTACGAGACTGCGGGCTGCTCCAGAGGTCTGCTCCGTCATTGATCCCCAGCCCTGAAAGTCACCCACAGTGGAGGTGACACAAGCAGCATGAGAGGAAGCAGTAGCGGGACACGTGTGGAAGTATCCGACCTAAGCAGCGATTAGCCCACACAAGCCGGCTATTACCACCATCATACTGGCCAACGTACATTATTTGGACAATACACTGGACTATTTACGTCTTCTACAGACAACTTAGAAGGCTGTAGGAGTTTTGTGTTTATGTGTTCATGGAAACTTGGCTCAATAACAACGTCACAGACCACGCCATTCAGCTATAGCGGCTAGCCTCCTATCAGGCAGACATAGCTCTCACTGAGGAAGGGCGGACACGTGGCGGGGAATCTGTGTTAAATTAACCATGGTGTCGAGATGCTGCTGTGGTCTGCAAACACTGCTCACATTCAGTGGAGTTTATGGCCAATAAATGCCGACCATTCTACCTTCTGAGGGAGTTTACAGCTATACTTCTCATTGTTACTTATCTTCCTCTGAGCGCCAGTGGAAATAACAATAGTAAAGCATTGAATGAACTGTATCAACACATCAGTGAGCAGCAGACAGCCCACCCTGATGCCTTTCTCATCTTGGCTATGGATTTCAATCACGCAGACCCAAAGAGTGTAATTCCAAAACCACACAAACAGATAGACTTTCCAACATGTGGAAACACCACCCAGAGAGGAGTTTACAATGCCCTTCCACTCCCACACCTCGGCAGCTTTGACCACATCAATGTCAAGCTAATGTCATGACTCTGCTTATCCTGGCAGCAGTCTGTGTGTGTGGGTGTGTGTGCGTGTGTATATGGATGTGTGCGTGCCTTCTTTGCAGGTGGATGTCTGTCTCTGGCAGCGGGTTTCTCTCACAGCTGTGGATAATCACCTCATTACTCAAACAGCATTTAAGCTCTGGTCTGTTCACACACCTCTGTCGGATCGTTGCTAGCAGTCGCACAGTAAAGGTTTGGTTTTTGCAGTTTTCTGGTGGCCTTTTGGGTACGTGACCTGTGTGAAATTACTTTTGTTCTACTCTGCTCAGTAGTTCTATTGCCAATCCGTTGTCTCTGGTGTCTCCACTGCTTTATGCCTGCCCGACCGTCTGCCAGCCTGCCCGACACCAGCATATTAACCTTTTTGTAAATAAAACCTTTTTTTTGTGAATTTAAGGCTTCTTGTCTGCTCTTGGGTCCTCGCAGCTCCCAAAATGACAGCTAATGCCAGCATACAGACCACTGGTTAAAGTCACCAAACCAGTTCTCAAAGAGGTACATGTGTGGCTGGAAGGGTCCCTGGGGGTACTGGAGGGACTGTATTAACACCATAGACTGGAGTGTGTTTAAATAGGGTGCCACCTACAACAACAACACAGACCTTCAGGACTACACTGCCTACATCACCAAGTGCGTTGATGATGTAACAGTACTCATGATGGTCACTATTCAGGCCAATCAGTAGCCATGGCTGACAGGAGAGGTCCACAGGCTGCTGAAGGCTCGGAGCGCTGCCTTCAGAGCAGGAGATGAGGAGGGCCTGAGGACAGCGAGGGCCAACCTGTCAGGTGGCATCAGAGAGGCAAATAAGCAATATTCCAGTAGGATAGATCTTTCCTTCAGCGACACCAAAGACACAGAGCCTGTGGTGAGGGATACAGATAATCACGGACTACAAGCCCCCACTGCAGACCTATTACAGCTCCACCTCTCTGCAAAATGAGCTAAAGGACTTCTTCACTCATTTTGAGGCATACAACAGCGCTCCTGAACAGAAATCTCCACCCCCCCGTCCAACAGGTGTTGAACTTCCTGACCGGGAGACCACAGGCGGTCTGGGTCAGCATGAACAGTTTCAGCATCACCACACTGTACACTGGGGCCCCTTAGGGATGTGTGCTGAGCCCCCTCCTCTGCTGACCTATGACTGCACACTGTCCCACAGCTCCAACCTCCTCATCAAGTTTACAGATGACACGACTGTGGTGGGTCTCATCAGCAACGAGAATGAGACAGACTACAGGAGCGAGGTGAACCATCTGGCCTTGTGGTTTGAACACAAGGATTTCTCACTGAATGTGAAGAAGACAAAGGAGATTGTTGTGGACTTCAGGAGAACGCACCCTCAGCATGCACCTCTGACCATCAATGGGGCTACAGTGGAGAGAGTGAGCAGCACCAAGTTCCTGGCCCTCTGCATTGCAAGAGACCCCACCCACCCATCACGCAGCTTCTTCAGTAAGCTCCCGTCAGGAAGGAGACTGCGGAGCCTACTAGCCAAGACCAGCAGACTGAGGGACAGGCTGTCAGGATGCTGAACTCTCTCCCTGCTCTGCCCCCCTTCCACACACACACACACACACGCCCTGGACTCTGAAGCCCCCATCAACACTTTAACTTTTCACACCCTCAGATTGATGCCCTCAGGAACAAGCACACAGCCACTTTAATCACTTTAACCAGCTAAGATAACCAGATAAGCTAACTCAGTTTTTTCTTTTGCCACTGTAACCACAAACATAGATTTCACTGACTGTAATTTGCCTTGTCTATTTATTATCGTGTTTTATTTACTTAGTGATAGCACTTGTTTTGTTTGTTTTCTTTATTGGCTTAAATTCTTGTATTTCATGCACCAAGGTTTAAGAGAACCGTGATTTCAATTCTCTGATTGTCCTGCACATGCTGCAGAACTGACAATGAAACTGACTTTGAGTTTTGACTTTGATTAGAAACAATGAGGAAATAGGAATAGGAAAGAGGTCACTGTTATGCCACATTAGAGACTGAACACAGTAGCAGTTTCTTTCTACATGC
The DNA here is from genome assembly GCA_037177495.1 of Rhadinocentrus ornatus. Classification (NCBI taxonomy): domain Eukaryota; kingdom Metazoa; phylum Chordata; class Actinopteri; order Atheriniformes; family Melanotaeniidae; genus Rhadinocentrus; species Rhadinocentrus ornatus. Next base: position 3,791,640 of record JBAMHW010000025.1, on the reverse strand, counting down.
CAAGTACTTACCCACCAATGTGGGTGTGCATCAGATAGGCTTGGCATGAGGATGCCGCTCCTGGGTGCTTTGAGACTTCAGGTAAACAGACATGCCCTTCCTGTATAACCTCCAGAACCCAAATTCCTTCCACAAATCATGCTGGTTGCGTTTTTTACCTCTTCTGGCTTTACCAAACACTCTGCTGTTGACAGGTGTAAGATGTTTTTTTTTTCCCTTTATTTTGCCTTGATGCAGCTGACAATCTCCACTTCGTTGTGTTGTTTTGTGGATCTAAAGGAGCATAATGGTGGCGTTACAGACATGAATGTTATCTAGCCCTATCTACAACTCTATCTACACCTCTCTTTGGTAAACCATTGTACTCTTTAATCAGCTTAACACTAGAAGTCCCACAGCCTAGTCATTTGGCTTTTCTAACTTCCATGCCCAAAGGACTGCCAAGTAGCTGGATTAGTTGTGAGCTCATATCCAAACTCAAAGAGAAAGGTAGAGGTCTAGAACTAGTGTACAATATTTTGTCACATCATTGTTTTCCTGAGTTATTGCAAGCAAAACTTTGTCATCAGTACTGTATCGTAACATTTGTAGATATTCACTCGGTGTGAAATTGTTTGTATTTTTATTCATTTCAACACAAAGTCAAATACTCCCAATAGTGAGAAAAAGGCTGCACTAGGTGGGCCAGCCTCTGGAGGCCAAAACAGAATTCTACTGGCTGATTAAGGCAGGGTAGAGAAGTGATGCAGGTGAGTTCAATTAAAAAGAAAAACATAAGGCAAACAATCAGGTTGTCACACTCCTCCCCCCTTTGAAAGGATTTGCTGTTTATTGCAAAATCTGAAACGATTACACACCCTGCGGAGGGTCAAAGAAACCTTGGAAATCCTCCTCATCACTTTCCTCTTCAAAAATTCTTAAGACCTTACTGCATTGTGCACTATCCACCTCAGCTGCAGCTGGATAACAGGGCTTCAGTTGTGTCACATGAACTATTCCTAGGTCTTCACCAGTATTTTCCAGAACGACCTGGTAGTTTAGTGGATCTACTTTCTGAGTGACTCTGTACCGACCCTTCCAACGGGGGGCAAGCATGGCTGGATAGGATATGTCGGCTTTTGAAGTAGGGTGAGTCCGGAGCCAAACACTCCAACACTCACTTCAAAAACAGTATCCCTTTGTCATAATACTTTTTTTGTTTTCTTCGTGCTCTTTCCATGTTCTTGTTAACAGTTTGTTTGAGTTCTGTTAAATGTTTGGCTGAAGGATATGCAGGTGAATCTGGGTCGCATAAGAGTGGGGAGAACTCATTATCCACAGGTCCCTCTAGTGGTCGTCCCAGATTTAGATCTGCAGGGGTAATATCTGTAGATTAATGCACAGCAGAGTTGAGAGCAAACCTGAATTCTGGTAAATACTTATCCCAGTTCTTGTGGTTTCCCTCCACGTATGATGCAATCATAGCCTTGATATTGTGGTTTACTCTATTAGTCAGATTTGTGGATGGTATGGGGAGGTCCTTTTCTGCTTGAGATTCCACCGACTGCAGGTTTCCTCAAACACAGATGATACAGACTGTGGGCCCTGGTCTGAAAGGATGTATGCTGGTGTACCTCATCGGGTAAAGATTTCACAGGTTAGTATGTGGGATACAGTTTTTGTTGTGGCTTTGCGAAGAGAGAAAAACTCTGTCCAACGTGTATAATAGTCCACAAAGACTAGTAAATACAAGTGTCCACTGCTGCTACATGGGAAAGGTCCCATAAGGTCAACCCCCAACATCTCCCAAGGCCTGCTGACAAAGGTTTGTTGGAGTTTTCCTGGTGGTTTCCGGGTTTCTGGTTTATACTGCTGGCAAACCGGGCCACATCTCACATAATCCCTCACACTTAGACTCATTCTGGACCAATACATATGGGCTTGTAATCATTTATATGTTTTGTACTGACCAAGGTGTCCAGATAAGGGGAAGATGGGATAAAGATCTGATACAGAGTTTTGTGAGGTAACTGGAGAATTCTGTACACCTTGTCCTCCATCGTAAATCTGATTGTGGGACTTTCAGCAACTTCCCCTGTTTCCATGATTTTTTCATACAGGCTTTAGACATCAGGATCCTCCTGTTGAGCTTGCCAAAAGTCCTCATCTGTAATCTGCAGGTGTTTGGAGGTATTGGTTGCAGAGCGCAAACACAACGACACAAGTTAGTGGGTGGAGATCATGTACTGGTGCTCTTGATAGGGCATCTGGAACAGTGTTGAAATGTCCTCTGCAATACTCCACGGTGAATGTAAATTCCTGGAGATGAAGGGCCCACCTAATCAACCTTGCACTTGGTTTTTGGGTTTTGAACACCCAAATAAGGGAAGAATGGTCAGTTACAACAGTGAAGTGCCTCCCTCCAGGTAATGCCTCCATTTTTCTAGAGCCCAAACCACTGCAAGACACTCTTGCTCTGTAGTGGAGTATTTCCTTTCAGCTTGATTTAGTGCGAAGTCAGAACCTGTTCTGTCCCCAGACCAGTGGACTGTTCCAGGACAGCTCCCAGCCCAACATCACGTGCATCAGTATATACAATGAATGGGAGACTAAAGTCAGGATGGCCAAGTACAGGTGGAGAAACCAGATGCTGTTTGAGGGCCTCAAAGGCCCTGTGGGGTCCAGATGAATAGTGCTCGTTTGCGTTTCAGGGCATTGAGTGGTTCAGTGAGCTAAGAAAATCTGGGTACAAAGCGATGGTGCCATCCAGCCATTCCCAGAAACCATTGTAGTTCTTTGATGTTTTGAGGAACTTTCTGAACAGCCTTAGTTTTCTTTGTATCAACTTCCACCCCATCTGAAGAGACAATGTGACCCAAAAAGTTCAGTGATGTGTGGAAGAATTGGCTCATTTTCTGAAGTTTCTGCTCGCAACTTGTCAAAAACAGCTTGTATGTCGTGCATGTGCTGTTCCTGGGTGGTTGAGTAAATGATGATGTCATCTAGATAGACTAAACATACTGTTCCTCTCAGGTCACCCAAAACCAACTCCATCAGTCGCTGGAAGATGGCAGGGGCATTTTTAAGTCTAAAGGGCATCATTGATATAAACCAAGTGGGCAGATAAAAGCAGTTTTTCACGGCTTTCCTCATCCATTTGGACTTGCCAGTAACCACTGTTGAGGTCCAAGGTTATGAATATGGCAGCTCCAGCCAGAGATTCCAGGATTTCTTGGATGTTGGGTAAGGGGTAAGCATCTGTATGGGTGGCTGCATTTAGTTTCATGTAATCCACACAGAATCGTGGTTTAGGATCCTGTTTTTTTGCGTACGGAGAGGTTGATGGCTCTATAATGTCCTTTCCCAACATTTCCTGTACATGCTCCTTAATTACCAGAAGTTTGGCGGGAGACATCCGATAAGGCTTTTGTTTTATAGGCACATTGTGTGTAAGGAAGATCTTATGTGTGAGGACACTTGTACAGTCCAAAGTGTTGGTGCAAATGTCTGAATTGTTTCGCAATTGACATAATTGTTTTTTCCCAAAGTCATCCAGATGAGCATAATGAATGGCAGCTTCCAGGGGATCATGGCATGGGGGGAGAAAAAGTAAGTCTGTTGGCGCGACAGAGGAAAAAAAAAACAAGATGTGGAAGTGATCCATCATTGGGCGTTAAAGCAAAGGCTCTTAAGAACTGATACTGGTGGTTCTTTTTTGTTTTAAACCAATAACTGTTTTCAGAGACATCAAACTGTAATCCAGAAAAGAAAATGAAATCAAGTCATACCACTAAAGGAAAAGCTAGGTTCAGGACTGGCAAGATCACACAGGGTATTGTCACAGTCACAGACTGTAAGATAAGAGTCAGTTCAGTCCATCCTAGAGGCTGTCGTCCTTCACCATCTGCTAAACGCTATTTCATTTATCAGGGTATATGATAAGCCTGTATCCAGGATTGCAGTTCCTTTTCACTGACCAAGGTTCAGTGGAATCACCAACTGGCAGGGCAGGCGACATTCAACAGGTGATGGCAAAGAGTTAATTTAAGCAGACCCTCCCAGGTGGCTCGGGATTATGAGAGAGCTAAATGTAGCTGGACCTTCAGGAATCTGTGACGTTCTAGTGGTTTGCTGGGGTGATGAATTTGAAGAGGGAGCTCGGTTTTTATCTGCCCTCCAATGGGGACATGACGCAGGTGCATGGCTACCTTTACAGCGCCAGCAGTACACTTGAGAAGGTTGAGTAAAGGTTGATTGGCTTGGATGGTTTGGGGTGTCTCTGTTTGGCTGGGTAGCAGATTCAGAGATAGCTGCCTTTTGAGTATTTTTCCACACACGTTTTCTCTGTTCATATTGCAGCTGGTTCTGTCTGTCTTTTTCCAGTTGTTGACCCAGGCAAACAAGTTCATCCATGGAGATAAACCTGATCTTCAGCTGACTGGCCAGTTGTGGATTAATGTTCTTCAAAATCAATTTTATTGTGTCTTCCTCACTTATATCTGGCTTCCAACGTTTACAAGGGGATTTATACATGTAGGCAAAGTCTCTGATGCTTTCATTTTCTTCCTGGACTCGCACCTGCTCAGCCAATTCATCCTCGTAGTTTTCGGAGAGAAAGGCAGCACGAAACCGTTGAGGAAATTTACTCTAGTTGATCAAATTTTATGATGTGTTACGTCCCACCATTCTCTGGACGTACCGTGGAGCATATTACGCAGAGTGGCAATGAGCTCCTCATTGGTGAGGGAGTTGAGAGCCAGGAAGTCCTCACACCGCTCAAGGTACCGTAACGGATCGGGTGGTCATCAACTTTTCCAAATGTGGGAAACTGAAGCTTGATGAGACTTTTCCCCACAAAACTGTGTGTGGATACACTTTGTATAGTGATGATGTCAGGTGAAAGAAGATCTCTTCTGAAGGTTGACTGTAATCTGGGACCCCCTGCAGATGTCAGAGGAAGATCTCCAGGGAAAACCTCAGGATGGGTCTGTGCACTTGCATGTCCAGTGGAAGTAGCCACTTTGGCTGCTGTCATGTCTTCAGCCATGGAGTGAACAATGTTGGAACAGAAAGAGAGTTCCTCCTTCAGGTGTTTAATAATATCAGGAATAGGAGCAAGCACTGAAATGAGTTTTGTTATGATTTCAGAGTGCTGATCTTTTAACCTCCATCCAATAGAACTGTCAATTTGTGTCCTTACTTATTCCAGTTGCTTGTCCATATGTTTGACAACTTGTTTTTGTTGATCCTGGATTTAGCTGGTCAGCTTTGTGTTCAACTCTTCCATTTGTAAATGGTCCATACTAATATAGCAGTTTTATCCAAAGCGCTTTACAGTATACATCACATTCACCCTTTCACACACACATTCATGCACTAATGGCAGAAGCTGCCATGCAAGGTGCTCACCACAACCCATCAGGAGCAATTAGGGGTTCGGTGTCTTGCCCATGGACGTCTCAACATGAACTCAACTTGGCTGAGGATTGAACCGGCAACCCTCGGGTTACAAGACGACTGTTCTACCTTGCCGAGCCACACCGCCGCATTTGTGAGTTGATTGATTTTGTTAGTTGCTTCATATTTGCTACTTAAAATGTTGTTGTGCCTCCATAAGTCTCCATAGCTGTTCCTGCAAATCCTGATCAGTCATTTTGCACTGCCTTGTTTTTTTCTCTCAGATTACCTTCAGATTAATGTTTTTCAGAGTCCGGCTTACTGGGAGGAGCAGAAAGCGCTGATGTTGCAGTAAGGTCCATAGCCAGCAGTGAATAATTTGAAGAGGAAGAATCCAGAACAGTATTGGAAGTGTGTGGTCCATCCATCAAGTCTAGGAGTAACTCCGAGTTGGCAGCCATTTTGTATTTGTCCTTCGACTCTGCTTTCCAATTTAGTGGTAATTGGGTCTTTCCATTCAATGCTGACTGGTTTTGTTGGGTCCCATCTGGGGTGCCACTTTTTTATGTACCGGTTTAGCTCAGGTACATTAAGTCTTTAATTTATTTATTTTTTTCCAGGGTGCCAGCCACGTCTTTCTCCTGACATAAATATTTTCCCTAAAACTTATCTCCTCACAAAGGATGCAAGCAACCACTTATTCAAACACCCTAAATAGCAAATGAAAAAGGTAAACCCAACACAAATTCATTGGGAAACTATACATAACATAACAGTTTGATGAAGATGCCGACACCATTCTGGAAGCAACCACCAATGGGGAAGCTGATCGCCGCCTCAATGACGATGACTACAACCATCGTAAGCCTAGGCACAGAGAGGTTTGGGTTAGAGGAGAGGCGTACAGGAAAGCCACCCTACACTATGAACCACAGAGCTGGTAAAATCCACCAGCTCCGATAGGAGCTGAAGAGCTTGAGGCAGCAGTTCAAGGCAGGAAGTAAAGAGGAGAGGGGACCTCTGGCAGAGCTACGCACCATAATCTGCAAGAGGCTGATGATCCTGAGGAGGGCTGAGTGGCACAGAAGGAAGGGAAAGGAGAGATCCAGGAAGTCTACGATGTCACAGCTTGCCCCCTCTGCCAGAAAAGAGGAATCCTGGAGCACGTCCTTTAGCTGCTGTCTGAGAGCTCTGGGTAAAGGGCGCCAACGCTGGAGACATGACCAAGTCCTGAAGGCCATAGCGGATGCTCTCTGCAGTGGAATCAGCCACAGCAAGAGTCTTTGCCCAGTTAGGAACACCATCACTTTTGTTAGAGCTGGGAAGAAGCCTGCAGCGGCTCCCCAAAATACCTCCCCAGGCCTGTTGGCGATGGCACGGGAAAAAACGGGAAAACTCCCTTAACCTCTGCTGGAGGACGTCTACCTCTGCACAATAAAGAGTGTCCTAACAAATGGCTGCACGGTGTGGTACCCCAGCTGCACCACAGCAGAGAGGGAACAACTGCAGCAGGTCATTAAGACGGCTCAGAAGATCGTTGGCACCCCACTGTAACTTGGATGAGATATACTCCAGCTGTCTCCTCCGACGGGCCACAAAGATTTAGAGCAACCCCTCCCACCCAAGATACTCTACTCAGCACCTCTCCTCTTGCAGGCTCATAGTCAAACTGGACCAACAGACTCAAACACAGATTCTTCCCAATGGCTTTGAAGAGACTAACACAGGAAACATGACCTCCCTCCCCCTAATTCTATTCTCTTCTAAACCGCCTACAGAGATGAAGTTGACAAACCGGTAAACTGGTGCACAGAGAACAACCTGACCCTGAATGTAAAAGAAAAAAAACCAAGAAAACCATAGTTTAGTTCAGGAGACACAAGGAAAACCCTTCCTTCTGAGCCATAAAGGGTGGGAACAGGGGTCTTCTGTTTTAAATTTTTGGGGGACACATATTTCACAGGTTCTCGAATGGGGTGAAAACAAGCTGCTAAGCTTTTAAAGGCCTTTAATTGCTGAAAGTATTTTAAACTGCTGCATCACAGCATGGTATGAAAACGGCCCTAAGTACAACAACAAATACCTCAAACTAGTTTGACAAAATGCCTAAAGAAAATCATTGGACTCCTAAGGGCTTATTTATGCTCCTTTTATGCATGTAAATAGATTTCGTTTTAACTGTTGCCAAACATCACCGTTCTCATACTCCCATGCATGCTTTTTGTTGGCATAGTTGTTAGCCAATACATTCACTAGAGGGCAGTACAGAGTTCACTTCTGGGGTCCAACTTCTGTTTCAGACAACAGCAAAAATAGTGAAGGTGAACATCATAATGATAGTGTACTTCATCAGAAAGAAGAAGCACAGACAGCGTTGGCCTGTGCGACCATTAAGCACACAGTGTCCTCTTCTTTGTTTTCTTGGTTCCTTTCACTGGTCGTATGTCAGCTATACTGCTCAACACTGTCCCTGTGGTTTCTGGTGGTACTGCTCTGTTTGCTGAGTTGGTGATGTCACGGGGAGAGTAGGACCCAAGGACGAGAGCAATCCAAAAGGAAGATATAACAGGTTTATTTGTGTGGCTGAAGGTGGCAGGAGATCTTTGGTGTTCGTCAGGCGGTGTGGTGAGCGGGCAGACAGGCAGCTGTGGGTCTCAGATGGGGAATCTTCAAAAAGAGCAGACAAGTTAGTTACATGCGGCGCCAACCAGTATAAGAATTTGTTTGCGGCCAGCGTACCACATACTGTAGCAACAATCCAGCGTTGAGTGAAGATCAGCCTGGGGCTTACAAGCAGGTGAAGAGTAATGAACTTGATTCCACTCAGCTGTGCTGCTTAATCACAGGACATGCCTCCCATCCACACAAAGGAAAGGGGAGGAACACACACACACCAGAGTTTGGGGATCTATGACAGATGCATCTACAAGAGCCCTGAAAACCGACCAAATTATCCACACAATGGAAGCAAAAGATGAACGGAGTGCTCCATCAATTTGTGAATCCATCATCAGCATAGACAATGAATGGGCTGTTATTCAGTCACTGTGTTGTCCTGCAGGTTACCAGATTACCAGTAGCTACAGTTATGTTTTCATATACTTGTTGATATTGTTGTTGAAGTTTTTCTGATTGTCTTCTTATAGGTGCTCCTGACAATTCTCTCCTTTGTTTTCGTACAGAGGTTTTAGGATGTTTCTCCTCTTCTCCGTTAAGCTCCCCTTGATAAAGAAATTTAGTTTGATCTTTGGTCAACACAGTAGCCAGACCATTATTGTGCTTCCCGATTTAAATTTTTGAAAAATCAATCAATAAATCAATCAATGATGTTATTTTGATGACCAGATGCCTCTGCTGGGTGAGCAGCATTCTGCAAACACATCCTTTACACCTTCCAATGATTTAAGAGTAATGAGAAACACCACTCCACACATATTTATGACAAATATTTTAAGCTTTAATTTGTTGATTTTTAGAAGCTACATAATAAACATACTGGTTACATGTGAAATTTGATTAAATCATCCATTCAAGAAACATGTGCATTACTCATCTCACGCTCACCTTTTCAGAAAATAAAAAGCTTACATCCTGCAGCTTTATGCTCCACGACACCGTGGAGACCAGGTCCACACATCCTCCCCATCATCATCAAAGGTCTCCAGTCCACGACAGCACAACCTTTACTCTTTTGCACTCAGGCTGGAATACTTAAAATAGTTCCTAATCCTGGGTGAGGTCCTCGTAAATCAGGTCAACTAGTTAGAGTTACCGTCCAGCACCAGAGTAGTAATGACAGAAACCACATAGAGGAAAAAGTTTGTAAGGTTTGTTGTATACTGCTCTTCCAGCACTGATCAGGTTTTGGTGCTTTTTTGGTGTGTTATGCAGACTTGATAAAACTGGACCTGGATATTTACCTTACCTCAGATTTAAATCAAGTAACACTAGTGGACAGTCTTCAAGTAGAGTATAGAGTATGCGTATCTTACATCCCAGCCAGGTCATCCTGTAACACTAAGTGAGGGTAAATGCCCAGAAAAAAAGAAAAAAAATTTAAATGCAAATGGACAAATACAACAATTACATTATAAATCAAAGTAAATATGGAAAACACTACAACAAAAACCAAATATGTTAACAGCATCTCTGGAAAAGAGGTTATATCTACCTCTCTCTAATAGAAAATAGATTTAGTGCATCAGTAGCATGTAGTATTTAATGGCTGCAAAATTTTTTCTTCTTACTGTAGCACTGAAATACCTCTACATAAGGTTGCGCAGTACACCACCATTAAGCTCCAAAATGTATCAAGAACACTTCATCAATGCTACATTTGTTGAGGCAAACAGGACTATCTCGTGTGTGCGTTTTTGTATCAGCATCAATATCCTGCTCATGACGTCTGAGTGGGTGGGGCAGTTAGTTAAGTCCAAAATAAAAATACAAAGAAGCAAAGCCATATATCATAAATATTACTCAGTCTCGGATTATTTTGATATATGGATTTTGTTTTAGTGCTGCAGTTTTATTACTGCCTGCTGAGTTACAAACTACCATGTGATTTACTGCCTCAGGTGTAGCTGGAGCTTGTGGACAGAAAAAGAAAGAGGTGTGAAAAGGTACAGGTTCAGGCACATGACTAAAGGGGTCAATCCACACCTGGGCTAAAATATCTGAGAATGTGGTTTATAAAAACCTTACAAATCAAAGAATAATGCCAGTGTCGTTTAGAGTTAATGCTTATGTATCGCTATCTTTTTGTAGTTTGCTTTCATACAGTCATTGCCTGCTGTGTTTATTTTTTATATTTCTTTTCATTTTAAAGGTAAGAGAAGCCTTAATGGTTGGCACAAACAGAAAACACTGGTATCATCCTTTAAATGTGAAGGCATTGGCCATTTAAGAGAATAAAGTGCTATTTGTGTGGAGTTGATACATCATATCTTTTCAACCCAAAGTTTTGAGGCCTATAAGACTCTCTCTTAAGGTCACAGTACTTTGTTACATTGAATGTCGACCATGTTACATGGTTACATGGTAGAGGATGGGACGCTTCGAAGGGGTACACACAAGACAAGAAAAGGAGAAAATTTGCAGTAAAGATTTAACAGATTCCTCAGAAGGAAAAGACACAAAGTAAATAACCAGCTGGAATCATGTCGGCATAATGAGTCAAACTCTGTCAGATCAAACGTTAATACTAGTCAAATCCCAGCAATACAAACAAGTATGTCTTGTCCCTTCCACATACACATTCCTTATCGTTCCTATCCAGGTGGTTTTTCCCTCATTCCTCTACTATAACAGGTCAGGAAGGTGGCTGTAGACCGAGTCCAGCAGCGTCTGGCTGGCCTCCTGACTCTTGACTCCGGCGATCTCAAAGAGTTGGTCCAGTCTGTCCTCAGCTGCTGAGATCTCCTCGAGGATGTGCAATTCTTCTGGGTTCAGGATGTGCAGCATTTCATCAAAGATGGGCTGCAGGTCGCACGGGTCCAGACGCACCTGTCGGAGCACCGTGTCTTTCTTTTCTAGAGGGGGAACACAGGTGGAAAGATTGATTGATAAAATTGCATTAGACTTGCTACCAACCTCTTTGCACAGGTGCTGTGTAGCACAAGTGCTAGCTAGCCTGCTAGCCTGGGATTATTATTTTCTTACTTTAGTCTATCAGGGTAAAAAATTAGTAGATATAAAGAAACTTTTAAACTATGTCTGCTCAATATGTCACTAAGCAACTGTCTCCAAAGCAACTGTCTCTATAATGTTGAATTTGTGTATTGCTAATTGTTGCTGCCCTCTACTGGTGAAAAACAGATTTTCTTTTATAGAGCCAACTTTTTCATCAACAATATTGTCTTGAATTAATTATACCTTACAGAATCACCATAATCCATTTGTGCAATTGATCAAACACCCTGCTTTCTGTATATCTATGTATGAAGAGAAATAGTATAAAATAATTTGTCTTGTGTCAACTGTATTCTCTGTGCACATATAAGGAAAACAATAAAAAAGCAGAAATAAATTCAAGCTACCCAGAAAAAGTTAATTTAAAATATGCTAACATGGTTAGGATGCTAATATGGTTAGTCTCTGTTAATGGTTAGCTGTAAAAATCATAGTTTAAACATGGTTAGTATCTTAACTACCAGTTGCAGCAGTTCACCATCAAAACTTGAAAGCTCTCAGGATTTATAGCAAAATGTATCATTTTAAAATTTCAGTTTTCCTTTAATGCTAAGTTGTTTTTTTTGTTATAAAATATTAATTACAATTTGTAGTTAAATCAAAATTAACATTTATCAGGAATGTTAAAATAATATAATTTTATTAAACCTTAAACAATGTTCTAGCACATGTAGCTAATTATGATAAAATAACTGTTCACTATTATATGAAATTAAATGTTTCTTGTAAGTTTGATTAGGAAACACTAAGTAAAATAAATTGGTGTTATTGTGGGAGCAATGTCCACAAGAGGGCAGTCAGCACCAACACAATGTTTTAAAACAGCTCCACTGAGCATTTTATCCAATAAACATGAGATACATAAGTGAGAGTCTACCTCTGCAACATCATTTATATA
>JBAMHW010000025.1:3733824-3744852 GCA_037177495.1 Rhadinocentrus ornatus | reverse complement strand
ATTGGGTGTGGGGGGGGGGGCAGAAGGGGGGGAGGGTTCCCCTCAGACCCAACCCCCCCCCCCCCCCCCCCCCCCCGGCAGAGCCCTGCACAGGAACCCGACGGAGCCTGATCGCCCAAGGCAAAACCACCGTGGCCCACACCAACCCAACACCAAGGCTAGGTACCCCAGGGACAAGGACATTTTCGCAGGACCCCCTCAGGGCTCCTTCAGTGTGTGTGAGTGTCTGTGTTATGTGTGTAGTGCTGTGGTGTTAAATATGGTAGTGTCTAAAGTGTAAATAAAATCAGGGAGAGAGGTCACCACGGGAGGGGATGGAGGAAGGGCCACCTCAGTGGCTCCTGTCTGCCCACCCACAGCCTGTGTGCCTATCCCCACGAGTCCTAAATGTATATTGGTGTCTAAGTTGTGATTAAAATTTAGTGGGGTAGGCAGTCGCAGGGGTCCACCGAGGGATCCCGCAACTGAGGACCCCTCAGCCAAGCCCAACGTCTGCGCCCGCCCCACAGTGCCCTATGTGTGGTGTGTATGGTGTGGGGTAGCGGGGTAGTAGAGGGGCACAGGGAGGGGCACAACCGGGAGAAAAATCTCTTTCCCGGGCGACCAACTCCTCAGCTGGCTGCTGTAGGCGCCCCTGCCTCTCCAGGACTGCCCAAGGGCAGAAGGGCAAACGTCCAGCCCGGCCAAGAGTCCAAGGCAGCAGTGCCACAGACGCCCACTCTCCCCCGGGAGTCCCCGCCACCATCCCAGGGGATCAGAGAGCCCAGGTTGCACAATTATAACTCCGAGACACAAGGCCCAGTTCCCCCAGCCACCCCGAAGCAGCTCCCAGCAGGGGTAGAAAGTAAGAAAAAAGAAGAATCCTCCAGTTCCACCCCCTAAATAAAAACACTTCAATTGAAAAGATTAAATTATCTGTCCATGCAGTATGATAATAACACTTGGTAAGATTTCCTGAAATACAAAAAAATATCTAGACTGACAAGTGAGAAATTCCCTAAATAAAAAAAACGAACCCTCAAATCTAACCTGTTAGTGTTGCTTCTTTCTCACTTTGAGAGAAAACAAGATGATTCTTCTTCATTTAATTCTTCTTCATTCAAGATTTACTATTAATAGCCTTTTTAAAAAGCTGTGCTTTGATAAATGAAACATATGTTTCATATGTTTAAAAACATAATTTACATAAGGAAATCAAACAGTAGAAGACTGCACCTGAAAAGCAGACTAAAACATGACAAAATCACTTTCTGTAATGATAAATGTGTGTTTCCTTGCATGGTGCTGTTATTGTTATCCAGTTTTCTAATACATCATTTTATATATTTTTATGAGTTTAAACAATTAAAGCAAATTCTTGGCTGATCATTGCCGGTTACTAAGAAATTCATGATATAACTTCTAACCCACTGTACATGCAGTTATATGAAGTCATCTACGGTGGTTGCAGGCTAGGATACTTTAGCACAAAGGCTCAACAAAAAAGAAAATGCTTTCTTTTTTTTCAGAATGAGGTGGCACTGTTCAACTAACAGTACATTACAAGTGTAAAATAGCTGCTGCAAGTATGCAACAGCCCCCCACCCCCACAAATTAGCTGGCGGAGGGGCCATCGATCCCATGCCAACACAAACAGCAGTGACAGTATTATAGGTGTGGAGGGTCTCTCTGTGGAGAGGAAGGGTGTACCAGTTATGGATGGTGGCTTCTGAGAAATGACTGGTGGACTGACTCAGGCAACAATGACGTAAAAACAGTTAAATGGGTGATGAAGGAGGGGGAGATAGAAAGGAGAAACCAAAGGAAAAGGGAAGGAGTTTTACTGTTTCACTATTCTCTTATAATGGGGAAGAACGATGAAAGAAAAAGCCAGAAATACTACTAACGCTTAAACTACTTGTGTCCTCAATTAACAACATTCATGAGAGAGCAGTCACCAGTTGGTTTCCATGCCTACAGATATTCTTTCTTTGGGAATTTCCACATTCCCACAAAATGTAAGGACCATTTGTGTAATGATGTAAGAACAACAATTAGATGCTGGGAGAGTGGGACTTTGTGGACACAATAACAGATTAATGGTTTGATACTAAACGACTATAAAGGACATCAATTTCTTAAATATGCTAAATTTGATCAGAAGAAAAAAAAAACGACTCACCTTTATTTTCACGTTCATTTAGTGATGACTGAGACGTTGAGGAAACTACGGAATCCTCTATAAGTTCTTGTGAAGAGGGTCTCAGAGTAGTTGGGGGAAAAGATGATGATGGGCTGGTAGAAGGAGGTCCACAGACATTATCTGTCTCTCTTGTCCCCGGGGTAAGAAGCACCAGCCCCCGCATTTGGCAGTCTGTGTGATTTCGGCACTTCATCGAACTGGACATCAAATGTGAAAACGTCCCCTTTGTGCAAGGCTTACAGACCGAGTCCTCTGTTTCACTTCCCCGCTTTTTCACCCTGGTACCTGGAGGGCACAGAGAGTGGGGTCGACACTCGCCGCCATTGTCCCCTGACAAGAAGCTGTTTGGCGGACATGTGCAGACACGGTCCTGGGTGGCCGTGCAGGGCGTTTTCTCAATAAAGCCATCAGGACACCGATCCCGGCAATGATGGCATTGCTGGACGCCGTTCTCGCGTCGTGTGAAGGTACCCTCGAGGCACGGGCTGCACTCCCTCACAGCTGTTGGAGAGCAGTGGACGGAGACATAGGTGCCTGCCGGGCACTTGTCACAGACCAGCTGGGTGCCCGAGTCTCGGTCGGTGTACTGATAGTGGCGTGGAGAGAGGAGGGGCTGGTCATCTGTGCCGGTTGTGGTCAAAACCCGAGCTGAGATACCAGCCACGACTGTACATAAGACCTGAAAGGAAGAGAGGAGGCAGCAGTAAGAATAAAGAAGAACAATCGTTTTCAAACATGACCTGTTGTCAACTTTTACAGGACCCAGCAGATAATTATCACAGATCCCATTGTTCAAATCAACTAACATAGTCAAACTATCACAAAGTAAGCTCTTTGTCTTCCATATTCAAGCACCACAGACTCCATAACCATCGAAAGCTGGATGTATCTGGTTGAGGTTGGTTACGCCGTCACCACCATAGACACCATATAATTCCACAGAGGCTTGACCTGCACCTCCTTCAGACCTGACGTGCACCTCTGCTTATGCCCATTTACTCTAGGTAATCTCTGAATTTGTGCGGTAAATGACATTTTTATTTGTTTATGTGTATATTTTTTATCGAAAGAATTGTTTACTTCCACAAGCTCGTGAAGACACCATAGTTATTCTAAAACAGGAAATGCTGCTGGAACTGGAGAGAACCATGGAAAGAACTTACTTTCTATCCAATAACAGGCCTACTGTCACCTTCAGATTCAAAAGAGAAACTGAACATAACATCGTAACCCTTGAGTGCAAGCATCAGCTAGGCCAGCCCTACCATAAGCAGATGCAACGCGAGTATAAATCCAGCTGCAACAGACTGAGCTCAAGTATTAACTTATTTTGTGTTTGGCTCAGACAGTAATTTACAGGCAACCAAAAGCTGGAATGTTTCAAACAATGTTAGAAACCACTTTTATATCACTTTAAAGAAAGGTACATCTAAGACCTGTAGGATAGTGGACCTTGAGGACCACGGTTGGGGACCTCAATGTGTTAAAGTACCTTGGGATGACTTTGTTGTGAATACAAATAGAACTAAATTAAATTACATTGAATTTATCTGAACGGAGCTGAATTGAACTTAATTAAACTAAGTTAAACTTAGTTTATTTTAACTAAATATAACCAAAAATGTATCATTCCTGTTCTCTCTGAGCACACCTCATTGAATCAATAAAATATTGTTTTACGATCAAACTTGTGATTTTAGTGGTTCGATTCACTGCTGTAGCCATTTTACAAATCTTGTAAGACACTCTTGCCTGGGAATTAAGGGAATAAATCCTCCTTAACACCTCTTCTCTATGTCCAACTTGTGGTCTACCATGTGAAAAAGTTTGACTTTATGTGAGTGAGAGTGTGAGCTGTAACTTCAAGAGGAATTAGCCTCTCTTGTGTCACAACAGAAATAAAGAGCTATGAGGACAAAGGCCAACAAACAGACAAAGATGAAAACACAAAAGGTTAAATGTGACTGTGTGCAAAAATGTCTGTTTAGGTGTGGTATTTGTACTCAAACAAGTGCAAAGATCAGATGCCTGTGTATACGGAACAAACAGGGTTGGATGCGGCGCACTGAGGGAAGAATTCAGCTGATGACGCATGTGAGTGTCAGCCATGAACATAGATCCGAATCTCCCACTGAACAAAAGACATCAGTTAGAGTCATAACCATGTAAAAACAATGCATCATGTTTTAGACTTGAGCTATAAGCGAACCACACAGTACATATTTAAAGCATATTTACATGCATTTTTTTTATAATTTGTTAGGATATTAAGAGAAATTTCCCTCAAAATATATTTACATAGTAAAAGAAGAAGACCAATCTTACAATAAAGGCTGATGAGGATAAGCTATCCATTCTTCCACCACAACACTGGCCTTTCACCACACCACCCATTCACTTCTTTGTGTTCATTCCCAGAACTTCATCCATAAACATCAGAGCATGCTCTCAACATGCAGCTTGAAACTGTTGCATCAGTAATATCAATGCATTCATTCACATCAGCGTTCAAAGTGAAAATGCTGGTAGGAGGAGGCGCATGCAGTGGGAAATTAGAACATTCTGCTCATTATAA
Organism: Rhadinocentrus ornatus; assembly: GCA_037177495.1. Lineage (NCBI taxonomy): Eukaryota > Metazoa > Chordata > Actinopteri > Atheriniformes > Melanotaeniidae > Rhadinocentrus > Rhadinocentrus ornatus. The sequence goes on along the minus strand of JBAMHW010000025.1, from coordinate 3,740,095 downwards.
GACACAAAGGATGGTCCCCCGTGGTTCTCTCGGTTTGTTTGGAGAATTTTACTATTGAAATAGCACGCGCTAAGTACAATCACAAGTCAATGCCAGTATTAAACCCAAAATGTCTTATGTAGGACAAGCTGAAGATTTTCATGCTGGTACCCACAGTTCTGATGTTAGCTAGCAGAGGCAGACTCATTAAGAAATACCAGACATCTTGTTTTTGGTCAACACATGTAATGGAATAAAAAGTCCCCCTGTGGATCACTTTCAAGAGTTGAGAGGTGCATGTCAACTATACCAGACAATAGAAATGCAGACCACACAAGATACAGCCCTTTTAACGCTGCTTTTAAAAAAATCCCACTAACGGCTGTAAACATCTGGTTATTGAGTGCAGGGTAAAAGTGTATAATTGGCGTTCAGTTTCACATCAAATAACTCTGCAGAAGTTACAGGGTTTATGTTTTTATTGGCTCAGGCTCGGCACAATACTGATGGGAACACAACACCTGTTTGGACACGTTGATATTCACTAAGGATGCTGAAGCTGGAGCCATAAAAGTGGGCACAGATTTTTCCTCTACAGACAGACATGTTTACCTACTCTAATGTCTCACGTGGAGGCTCTGAAACTAAATGAAAATAAAGAAAGAAAATGTTTGAGGGGGTTTCTGTAGCCTAACAGATGTCAGCTATGTGGGGTTGATGTCCACGTTTGAATTAAAAGATAAGTAAGTTAAGGTAATGATTCTCAGATAGTCACGATAATCATAAACACAACATGCAGGCCATCAGCTGGTGTTGTCATGGTAACATGCTTCTCCCCTGGGAGGTATAGTTAGCCATGAGGCCATGAGGGATTACCTTGTTGTAGCATATGTCTGCGTTTCTAAAGCCTGTTTAAACACAGTATGTTTGGTTTAAAAAAATAAAAAATAAACAGAAACTGCCAAGCCAAGCAACAAAATTGTAAAAGAAAAGGACTATCTCAAATGTTTCACAGACTAAAATGTCAAAATTTGATTCATGTTCTGACATTAAACTCTATTTTTAGCAATCGGATTTGCCAGCATGTCCAAACCCAAGGCATATATACAACCTTCACCGACTGTTTGTTTGATAACACTTTTCATCTGCACTGCTGTGGAAAAAAGGAAGTGTAACAGCTAGTCAGTGGTTGGCACACCAGAAAGAATTATGTTGCAATTTTTCTATCACAGATTTATTAAACCTATGACTTCAATGTCAGTATATTCCTCTGTGTTTTGCTAAACATTTTAAAGACTAAAATTAGGAACTGTATGTGTGCAAGACTTTACCAATCCTTTATCTTTTATGGTTCTTATGCTTTACATGTGTTTAATAGTTGTTAACAGTTCATTGTAGTTACTTCCTCAGATAGTGGCTGAGCCAAAAGTCAAAGCTCTCGATTTACCGGTCGATCTACGTTCCTACCCTCACCTATGGTCACGAGCTGTGGGTAGTGACCGAAAGAACAAGATCGCTGAAATGAGTTTTCTCCGCAGGGTGGCCGGGCTCTCCCTTAGAGATAGGGTGAGAAAGTCTGTGATCCGGAAGGGGCTCAGAGTAAAGTCGCTGCTCCTCCGCATCGAGAGGAGCCAGATGAGGTGGCTCGGGCATCTGGTCAGGATTCCTCCTGGATGCCTCCCTGGTGAGGTGTTCCGGGCACGTCTGGGGAAGACCCAGGACACGCTGGATGGATTACATCTCTCTGCTGGCCTGGGAACGCCTCGGGATGTGCTGGGGAATTTGGGCGGGAAGAGGGAAGTCTGGGTTTCCCTGCTTAGGCAGCTGCAGTAAGTAGCAGTTTTCAGAAACTATTTGGTAGGTTAATAATTAATCTTTACAATATGTCTCCAAGAAAAGTTAAATTAAATCAACCCTGCCAACGATGCTGCTGATAAAGAGGAGTGAAATTTTTTAATCAAGAAACACTGAAAAATGTGATTCACAAAAAAATTTAATAAAATTTTAAAATGCGATTCTTCTGGTTTTCTTTTATGAAAAATTACTTTTCAGATATATGATTCATGCTTTGGGAGCTCTGTCCTCATCATCACCAAAGCTATCAGTAAAAAATTCAGATTGCCCCGATCAACTGTGTTTTAGCCACAAATACAATAACTAGGTTACCATTACCATTTAGGTGGGAATGGGTCAGAATTAATACCCACACAAGCAGCAATGTACATACAACTACACACTTAGAAGGTGTATACACATTTACAATACATATGTAGACCTGAAAAACTATTTTTGACCAACTTGCCCCCATATGTTTAAATTGGTCAAAAGTTGAAGAACTCAGTGTGGCCTCCTGATGTGTCGGGTATAAATATGTGTGATAGAGCACATAGTAGGTAACAGAAGAAGTGCTGTATGAGTGTGTGTGTGAATGGGTGAGGGTGACATGTGTAAAGCGCTTTGAGTGGTCAACATGACTAGAAAAGCGCCATCTGCAGTACCACTTGACTGTGTCGTTTTGATTTAAAAACTTGTTTATTCTGCAGCACCTTTTGTTGGTTTAAAATAAGGTCCCCAATCTCACCTTGTGACACCTTTACCAAAAAGTCTTTGTTATAGCATAGAATAAAGCAGATATAAACTGATGGTCAGAACTTGTTTCTAAACAGCTATAAAACAACATTTTAATATCAGAAACCAATGGCGGTCATACCAGCTCCTGAAAGGAGTCAATGGAAAAAGAAAATTAGTTAACATTTTCCTGTGTTTCTTTCAGACATTAAATAAATACACAGATTCCAGATGACCCAGTTATGATGTCTGGAGTTCTAGTTTAAAGTCTATGAATCACATGTCAAGCCAACAAAGACATAACAATATTAAGGGTAAACAAAGTGCACTACCAGCATTTTGTCAGAACACACAAACACACACTGGCTGAAGCTTCGGCACGGCCAACGCTGCGTATCAGCAATGTATGAATCCATTTCTGTCCTGCCTGCTGCCAGCCCAGCTGTTATCATGCCATTTTTTTCTGTGTCCTCCTGCACTGCTGCCCATTAACTACATCATTCGCCCAGTGCCCAGGCCAGCCAGCTAATCAGAGAGCAAAACTCATGCCGATGAAGCCAAGATCTGGACTTTCATTTGTTAAATGGCCAGGGAAGACCCAATAAACCAATGGTTTATTTATTACCATTAATGAAAATTAAGTATCTGAAATTTATATAAAGAGGTCCTTGCTAACTACACTTCTAAATCATTTATCTAAAATAAATTTTTCGGAACCGTTTTGCAGCCATGAATTATGCCAATTTGTTGTAAAATGTCTCCATAGAGGTCGGTGGGGGAGGGGCTAAAGGCTGCAATTTTATGATTGACTTTATTTTTTTACAAAATATTAATAGGTTTTCTTTGGAGAAATGACTAATTTCAGGCTAAATCTTATTTCACTTTTAAATTTAAGTAGAGGTCAAAAATGTTCTTACAATAAAAGTCTATCATACAAATTATTGTAATATGTAATATAAACACCTCACACTGGCAAAATACAGTAGAGATAGATTAAATTCAAAAACTGAAAAATACATTGAAACTTCTTTTCCAAATTTCATGGCTTGGGAACAATCACAGCCAAAATTATATCAATAAACATAAGGTTTAAAGTACTGTAATTAGAAGTAGTTGTTCTATGCTCTAACTGCCACTTCTCAAAATTAAAATCTATGGCTTTTAATGCTAACTTGTATTGTTTTTACAGTACTAAGATATATTTAAATGCAGCTGATGTAACCCAATCCTAAGAGGGGATCACAGCGGACATTGAGCTGAAGCCTGTGACTTGCTGATAGAGCAGAGGAGTTCAGATCTGTGTGGAGGCGTCAGTCAGGCAGCTCTTGTTTACATCATGCAGGCAATAGTGTGGCACTACTGCACCACCACTGCAGGGCTGCCTTCTGTTGAACACACCCACCAAGCACAGTGTCTAAATGAAAAGCCGCTTCTCAAGCCTAAACTTTGCGAATCTGTGACCACAACACCCTGTAATTCTACCTCTAACAGTAGTTTCTGTGTGGGCCATCCAGCGACACGCCCAAACTGCCTAAACTGCCTAGAGTGCTCACAGGCATCCTAGCAGAAGAAAAGCTGATAGGTCAACATTTTTTTAGAAGACAGATGGCTGAACATGAACCATCTCGTCTCACTTCCCTGTTTTTGTCTGGGAACATGAACCACTCAGATGTCTGAACATTTCAGGCATGTGATGAGCTGCCATGATGAGCAGGATGTACCTTATCACGCAGCAATTGTTTTGAACAGAACAGAAAATGATTTTTGTAAGTCTGTATGTGTAAAAAAAAAAAAAAAAAGACTTATAAAGAGAAGCAAAAATGTATGCATATATTATCTTTGCCTTTTTTAAAGGGGGAACTGTGCATGCATCTTCCTGCGGCAAAAACTGCTGAATCATGTTAGAAAACTTGTCAGTGCTTAAACAACTGAGACCCTTGACAACCAGACAAAGGCCAAATGAACCCAATCACCTGAAACACAATATGGACTTGGGAGAGAACCACCTACAGTACTAGTGTTCTTATATTTCCAAAATTCATCCTAAAGTAAGTGGTTACTGTACCCATGAACGGAGATCCTGAGAGTAAACCACATATGCAGCCTGCCAGAAACAAGCTGTCCGTTTGCAAGACTTACGATCTGAAGGCCTTATAGAACCATAACACATACTGAACACTTTCTGTGACAAAACTTTTGATTAATGCTTCAAACTTTACCAGAGAGCAGGGGGGTTACTCAAGAGTTTTAAATGCAACAGAAGCCCAGTCTCACTTACCCCTGTTTTACATTGGGTGCGTGTGCACCACGTTATGGCTGTGCCGCTTCTCCAACTTTCTTCAAAAGAATGGCAATATCAAAGAGTATCCTGGCCATCTTTGCCTTTCTTGTGGCATTACTTATTTTGGAAACAATTAAGTTCAACTATTTTTCTGGTTTGGTTTAGGTCTACTGCACTTATTTACAGTACCAAACAGAAAATATGGGATATATGCAATTACACTTTTTTTCCTGCATTTGCTTCTGATAAGTGCGAATCAGAAGCGCATTGCCGAGTCTATTTTTGACGCTCCACGCACCCAGAATGCATCAATTTCCACAGTTCAGATAGGGGCATACAGGAAATCAGACCCAGCAGCAACGTAAAAGTTTCCAGTATTTTTCTAAATAAAAACACAATTCAGATTTGCGCTGCTGAACCATGTAAATATTACACGTTTAACTGGTCTCAGTGTTTTTTTTGCCATCATAGACGATAAGATGTTTATCCTGGAAGCGGAGAATTACAAGATTCTCCACTCCTGTAATTTCGTGATCCCACGGATCCTGCTAGGTGGACTGCAGTTGCGGGCGCTCCACACCTGACACACTCCCAGTATAGACTGCCATGCCACGGAGGTTGGAACAAAACTTTGAAAAACTTTAGAAAAATTGCTAGATAGTTGTTTTATGTCAGGTAAAAGTACCAGTGAGTGGTCTATGACATGTTTGTAAAACCAAGCCTAGAAAGAAAATTCAAAGGACTGTGAAAAAGATTGTGCAGAAACTGGTTTGAACCAGCCATCTTCCGCTTGAGGAGTTTAACACCACCCACCACTTCTACTTCCCCAACCTAATGCTTTTGTCCATGTCAAGTGGGGCAACCATCAGTATCATTACATCATGAGTATCAGCATTGCCAAATGGCAACATCATCAGTAGTGTGACGGGAGCTGTATCGCAATAGAGAATGTAGAAAGGAAAATAAAGCATTGAACTATTCTTGAGCCCATTTTTCAAATGGTCTAATGTAGCATACTTTTCCATGGGCCATTTGGTGTTTGGTGTTGACTAATCTTATGTTCTATTTTACTATTCTACAGTCAATTGGGAGACACTTTTATCCAAAGCGAGTTACATCTGAGAGTAAGAACAACAAAAGCAAGAATTCAAACAGGGTGAGACAGTTAAGTAGTAGTCAGACTGCTGTGAGTCGAGTTGGACCCAGGTGCTGTCATGTAGTGCTAGACGAAGGTTTTGTTTGTTTGTTTTTGTTCCACAATCAGGGAACAACAGAGGAAAAGAGTCTAGCTACAGATTTTGCACTGCGTTGTGGTGGGAGCACTAGGCGTCTTTCACTGGCAGAGCGTAAATGTCGAGTTGGAGTCTAGCTCTGGATTAAGGAGTGAAGGTAGACAGGAGCCGTTTGGGTTATTGTTTTGTAAGCCAGAAGCAGAGCTTTGAA
>JBAMHW010000025.1:3628537-3639854 GCA_037177495.1 Rhadinocentrus ornatus | reverse complement strand
TTGTGTTGTTCTTACTCTCAGATGTAAGTCGCTTTGGATAAAAGCGTCTGCCACATGACTGTAGAATAGAATAGAATTTCAATGGTTAAATTACAGCATTATTGATGCCGTTGCTCCCGCCAAGGTGGAAGTGATCGCTGCCAGAAAGAGAGCTCCGTGGAAAAATGCCACGTTGGTAAGAGCTGAAAAACAAGAATGTCAAAAAGCTGAACGCAGGTGGCGGAAAACAAAGCTGCAGGTTCAATGTGAGATCTATAAAGAGAGACTAAGGATTTATAATCTGGAGCTGAGAAATGCAAGACCATCTTTCTTTTCTGACATAATTTCTAAGAACAGCAAAAATGCTCGGGCCTTGTTCGTTACTGCTGACAGGCTAACTAGTCCTCCTGGGTCAGTCACCCCAGAACTTCTATCCAACCGGGCCTGTAATGAGTTTGCTTCTTTCTTTACTGACACAATTCAGAAAATCAGGCAGGCAGTCAGTGCTTCCATGCCAGGGGCATGACATATGAACCGGTGTCCACTCAAAGACATGAACACCAGGACCCATGTTTCTCTATTCAGTCCTAAAAACCTGGATGAGATCATTGGCCGTCTGAAAACCACCTCTTGCTGTCTTGACGCCCTGCCAACAGGGTTTTTCAAGAATGTTTCAGGATGCTTGGCCTTAGATATCTTAAAGATTGTAAACACGTCTCTGATTTCAGGTGTCTTCCCACAGACCCTAAAAACAGCCGTCATCAAGCAACAACTGAAAAAAAAAGGCCAATTCACTGCGCCAATGTAGTTTTATCTTTTTTGTTTGTTTGTTTTATAATCAGGCAAGTCAGGCCACCAAGGTCCCAGGCCAATTGTCCCGCTCCTCCAGTTAGCCAAGATTGAGAAAAACTGAGTTAAACTAACATCAAGTTTCTTGACTCTGCAAGGAAGCCGAAGGCAAAAAAAATTGAAGGTTCTGGATCCTGAAGCCAAACTGGGACCGGGTTCTACAGAGAGGGTCTGATAACTGAAAGTTCAGCCTCCCATTTTACTTTTAGAACCTGAAGGAACCACCAGTAAACCTGCAGTCTGACAAAGTTCTGATAGTAAAATCTGGAGTTTTAGATCTTTATGATCCTATTATGATTATGATGTGGATCAGAAAAATCCCATTAATCGTTTATTATAAATCACAGTAGTTTTAATTATTGTAACATCGTGAATGGGCCAGGTGTTCCACATGATCCAGTGGTGAACAGGAAGACTGCTGTGGGCTGTAGCCCCCAAAAATGATCAAAGTCCTGTATGGTGACATTTAATGCAAAAGCAAATGAGTTATTTTTCAGATTTATTTTTCCAATTCTACAGCATGATTACATGATACTGCTGCTAATATTGACCTGGATCTGGATCTCTTTGACAACATTAAACCTTATTATGAACATATTTGTCGGTTTGGGAAGATTTTTCTTCTCAGTCTGACCTTCATTTGGTACAATTTTTGTTTTGTTTTATTATTAAACTTTTAATTTGACTAATAACATTTCATACGCAGGCTTGTAATAGTGGCAATCAGGAAATCAGATCATTTATTATATTTTGTAATAACTATTAGACTAAAATTTGTGGGTTTAATGTGAGTTAATGGGACATTTTTGTCCTAAAACACTGGAATGACAACAACAGTGACATTTGGTAATCAAACTACCCTTTAAAGGGTAAAAATCGTTCAAATGTGCAGGGCAGCGTTGCTTGGGGCACCCGAAAGGCAAGCAGTAGCTTTCCAAGTGAAGGTCTGTGTTATCCACATTCACTTTTTTCTTTAGCAAAACTGAAGTGTTCCACTTTTATTGGAACAGCCAAGAACGGCCCAACTCCTTCCAGATTTCATTCACATTGTAAAGGAAACAGCAGAAATGCCACTGCAGCCATGGAGAAGGGTCTACTTCCGATTCATACGTAACTCGGAGTGCCTGTGGGGACTACAGTAGGATCTGAGGCTAAACCACTTCATCTGTTAAGATGCTATATAACGTAATGATGCCACACAAGATAAACCTTTCAGCTCCAATCCCTGCAGCACATCCCTCTGAGTGTGTGTGGTTTTACCATGAATACTCTTTTATGTAACTTGTCTAAATGATGCAGAATCCCATGGGTGCCAAGTGTCTGTTCACTGTTTCTAAAGCCCAATCAGAGGGGCCCCGAGCCTCATTTCCAGCCTGACTACCATTTTCTTCTGGACAGACATGCACACATATGTGTGTCCATGACTTCGGTAAACATTACAAGGCTTTCACTTATTTTCTAAATTTCATATTTTGGATTTACTATAACTTCTGTCTGAACCTGAAACCAGCTTCCGTCAGTCCTCTTCCTACTTCTGGAAAGCCTTCAAATTGATTGACAATTTTTTTGACCAAATTTAGAAGAATGCTCAGAATGGGACTGATTTCCACCAACAAGAGTAACATCTCCACCCCTTTTCATTATGGTTGTTATTATTTCAGATATAACATGAAGGCCGAAGTCGCAGGAGAACAGGAACACCCACTTATTCAGGCAGCAGCAGCCAAGAGAGGCCTGTTCAGGGTGCCTGCTACCAGGGCATCACCAGGGAGGTAGCACCCAAACAACTGCGGACAAACGCTGCATTTTTTCAGCTACTAAAGATCCAGCTTAGCAACAGCTTTGTCTGTAGTGTTGGCAAAATTTGAAGAGCACAAACATTCAGAGTTTACACAAACACACTCTATCCATACTCCTAATGACAGTTGTCATGTATAAAACATGTGAGGACGGTTGTGTGGCAGCAGCTGTGAGTCAATGAAATGCTTTATATCACTCCGGGTACATAGTTCATGGTCGTATAAGAAATACTTTGGCCACTTCAGCATATCAAACACTGTAAAGTCAGGAAAAGGGGAAGTTGAATACATCCCCTCACCTGTGATGCTCTTGCTGTTTTTACTTATTTCAACCTGTAATTTTAATTTATGTGGCAAACCTCCAGAAATAGTTCAAGCAGATGAAATGTAGCTGAGAAGCTGAAAGATTAAAAACAGCTCAGAGTTGATAATAGCTATGCTGTGTTTACTCATTTCTTTGAGGCACTTTGTAAAGATGCTGGTCTGATAATTATTTCCATAAAACACAGCTTTGGTGATCATCAATTCATCCTGTCTTCTTGCTGGATCAGGCCACAGAACCTCACCCACATCGTCCTCCTCTTAGATTGCCTCTGTCCACTGTAAAATCCGCACCTACCAGTGCTTCCTGAACTGGCTTATATTGGTTCCCAATGTGAAATCAATTTTGAGTCGTGTTTAGCCGCTAACACTTGTGCCTTAAATTGTGATCATGGTGCGTTGCACCTGAGGACGCTGAGGAAGTTTGGCATGTCACCAAAGATCCTCGGAAACTTCTACAGCTGCATCACCGTGTGGTGCGGCAGCTCTACTGTCCCGGACAGCAAACACCTGCAGAGAGTGGTGAAGACCAGGACTCCGCTGCCCTCTCTGCAGAGTCTATCATCAAAGACCCCAACATGTGTTCACTCTCCTCCCCTCAGGCAGGAGATCCTGGAGTCTGAAATGCAGGACAACCAGACTCAGAAACTCTTTCTTTCCCTTGAAAGGCAACAGCCGACGGGAGTCTGTAACAACGGCCTGGACCTGCACACGGACTTTATGTGGTCACCCACAGTAACTGTTTATGTGTCTTATTACTTGTAATATTTATTACACATGCATCTCAACATCCACCTTATAACATGACATGCTGCATTGTTGAATGTGGCAGTTTATGTAGCACACTGCACATTTATGTATATAGATTATTTACTCAGTCCTTTTTATTTTATCTTCAGCTTCTATCTAGTTTTTTATTTTATAACCTTTATGGCATTCAGTGCGGACGGCAAAGTAAGAATTTCATTGTTCAGGGAAACTTGTTTCCTTACTGGGAAAATGACAATAAACACTTTGAATCTTTAAAACTTTGAGATCACCAGATAAGATTCTCTTATCAATAACTTTAGACCACTGTTCAATAGGACTCACCAGGACTCACCCCCTCAGCCTCAACATGGACACACAAAAACGGCCACCAGATTAGACTTTAGTGGTCTGATTAGCTTAAAGTTGCTAACACTAACTCATTCCTCCACTGAAGGTGTTGGTCGTGTGAGTACAGGTGATCTACTGGCAGCGTCTTTGGCAAAAATAAATCAGGTTTAACTGAATGAATGGCGAAAAAAGCAAAGGAGAGTTTCTTCTGCACAAATAACTCAAGTTAAAATAAAAAGTGTGGTGCAGCAAAACTACTTGTGTGAGTAGCCCTCATTTCTTTCCAAAGGTTTTTCAAGAAATGTAATGGAGTAAATGTAACTGGCTCCAACACACGTCTGTAAACATAACACCAGAACATCTCAGATTTCATCCATTATCTAAGATGACAGCACCGCATCAGAAAGTTCAGACCACTAAACTGAGACCAGAGAAGAGGAGAGGGACCAGTGTTGCCAGACTGGGCGGTTTTCCACCCTTTGGGCTACTTTTCATCACACCAGGTGGGAAAAAATGCATTGGGCAGGTGGATGAAACATGTTTTTATTCTTGTGAAAACTGCATAACACGCTCTAATTTTATGGTAGAAAAAGTAAAAATATAATAAACATAAACAGCATAGAAACAGAATTCAGTGAAATATTTGATTGAGGAATTGTATTGAAGCATGATTTCATGCCAACTTGCTGTGACGTCAGTGCTACAGACTAGCCAGCAGCGGACTGAAGCTACGCTGCAAGCCTAAAACATGTCAGGAGAGCATTTTCCCTTGTGATGCTGCTAAAGGCGACACCAGGAATCGCTGGGATTACAACTTCTTTCCAGCCTCATCCAAACCTCGGCGGCAGCTGTTAGGGAGATGTGGTTCTGACCTGGCTTCCAGGTAAGTTCTCAACTTAGTTAAAGTTAATGGAAAGAAGCTGATTCTGCTACAGGTAAGCTGGTTTATTTTCTAACACACATGATCCTATTTGCACTGGGACTGATTTAGTTAACTGTTATTTTAAGGCATTGCTCGTCAATTTAAAAGGTTTTTTAATGTTTTTTGTGTTGGATCTATGATCATTAAGCTGCTTTGTGCTGTTCAGCCAAGAGCTGCTAGCGTCCCTAGCAACAGTGTTTTATACATAGCAACGGTGTGATTGATTGACTGATTGATTGATTGATTTAAAAGAAAATGTTAAATATTAAACTAAAAAAGTAACAGTTACTATACTGTTAACAAAGGAGCAGATGAAGTAAAACTTTATTTACTCCTGTCCCCTTTACAATCATAGTCTTCCCTACAGTTGTCAAAAAGAAAATAAGCTCATTTTTTTAGAAAAAGGAAATCTGAAAAAAAAGAAACAGACATGTACACATACATACTCATGTACACATCTGATTACGTACACATGTAAACACGTATATACGTACATATGCATATCCACAAACACTCAGAGACAAAGCCATTACATATATGAAGTCATATAATATCTATATTTTTATACCCACTTACATGCCTGCATATGCACACCCATTGAGCACACACATGCATGTACCCATAAACACACACCTACACATACATTTGCATTTCTGCTTACTGAAACACGTGAATACACCCACACATACCTATACATTAATATTTATTTACAGATGTAACTTTATCTACATATTTAGTTTTATTGGTTGATACGTTTTTTTTCTTTATACTTTTTAAATAATATTTCTTTGATTTTTTCTTAAACTGGATGATGTTTGGACGTTGTTTGAGTTCTTTTTGAAGATAATGCCACAATTGTACACCATATACTGTAATGAACATGCACATAGTTGCTTGCACACCTAAAATCTTCAGATTATTTCCACCGTCACCATTAAAACACAGTTTTTGTATGTGGTCGGGTAGTAAAATATATTTTAAATTTTATTCATTATTAATGCTGTTTGCAACTCCACCAAATCACAGAATTTTTGTATTTTTAACTTCCAAAATAATAGATTTGTATGTTCCCAATATTCAACTTTGCAGACGGCCCTTATTACTTTTTTCTGTTGAAGGTTTAGTGGTTGCAACATGTGTCGCCTATCTGGATTATTTACAGAGCTCTTTCTAGGTAGTGACTTGTGATAACAGATTTATCTACCATTTATCTGTGGTCATTTGATGTAAATATGAATCTCTGGATATTTATGAGTGTTTTCTATGGCCTGTATAATTATTTTACGTTTGTCTGACAACTTCCTGATTTGGGCTGGTTTTTATTGGATTGGGCGGATTTTAAGCCGAGATTGGGCTGGAAACTGTCAATCTCATCAGGCAACACTGAGAGGGACCTGAACCAGAAGGAAACTGCTAACTAAGTCCAGACCTTGTTAGGTACCCTGTCCAGTCTCATGGAGGTTTGAGCCGGAGGAGACGTCAGAGAGATGAAGGAAAAAGGTTCAACCTACAGCACTGGTAACCATGGTTACAACAGGAGGTAAAACACAGAACCAGCTGGACCCATAATATGCATTAAATCAATTGAAACATTGTAACAAGAGGCTCAAACAATGAACCGTTTAATGGGTTTGTAATAAACTTTAGCAACAAGAAAAAGGATTTATGCTCGTGCGGCGTCTGCGTCACCGCCGTAGGCTCGGCGTAGCGTCGCAGAGGCTCGACGCGCACCTCGACAGTTACGCAGAGGTTCTCCCTTGTGATTGGTCAGTTTGGGATCACGTGTTGCCGGATATCTGGATCTTGTCTGAATTTGTGTGGTAACCACCATTTTTAAAACCAATAACCAGGATCAAGTTGATGAGAGGCTGATCGAATTATTTCTTTGTTTTCTTCCACAAACTAATAAAGACGCTGAACCATACTGGAAAAGATAGTGAAGTGGACACTCACAAGTTCTTCACAACCGTTCACGATGCCCCAAATGAGACTTTAAAACCACCCTCAACAAACTACTGTGCCCTCGAAGAAAACCTGTACAAATACACTAATACCTAGTAAGTGATAAAAAGACACTGTGAAGAATGTCGATCGTGAATGAAAGTGACTTCCCGCCCTTGAAGAGTACTAATGCTAATATAGCATCCAAGCTAGAGATGAACAACTACGCTGCTTCTGCTAAGGCTACCAGCCCCACTGTAACTCCGATGGACACCTCGAAAAGCGCTGCTAGCACCAGAAGACAGCTGAATACGACCCCTTCGAAACTTCCACCTGCTAAAAAACAGGCGACGGAGACTGAGGTGTCCTTAGCTGCTGTTTTGACTGCAATCCATAATCTGGACAGCAAAGTGGACGATTTTGGCAGACAGTTGAAAGAAAACAGAAATGTTTGCCCGCGTCACGCAGCAAGTTGAACAAAACTCCCTTGGTATTGCTCAATGCAAATCTAAAATGGAAGGCCTTGAGCAGGAGATCACTACTGTAAAAAAAAGAAAACAACAACCTGAAAGAAAGACTTCTGCAAAGAGATCTAAACGCAGATGGAGCCTAAGGCTATCAGGTCTCACAGAACAAGATGCCGAACAGCTCAGAGAAAATATGGAAAGTCTTCTTAAAAAGATCGTACCTCAATGGGCAAACCATATCGAAGAGGTGATGGACACAGTCCACCGCGTGGGAAGGAAGGAGTCGTCAAATCATCTTACAGTTCACACGCAGACACCACAGAGACACGGTCTGGAAAATGACGAAGAACTCATCGGTGTGCAAAGAACAAGGCCTCCGTTTTACCCAAGATTTCATCAAAGAAGACAGACAAGCACGAGAGGAAAAATAAAAGCACCAGAGCCCAGGGGAAGATGGCCTTCTACAGAGGTCGTGTCGCAGTAATAGATGGCCGTGTGATCAAAAGCTAGGATTTAAGCTCTCCACCTCAAAACTCACTTTATATATATATATATATATATATATATATATATATATATATATAGTTACAAAGAGTGGGTATATGTTAAATTTCTGCTCATACTCAATAGAAATGGAAATAGAAATATATGATAGCACTGTTCTCCTATATGTTACCATATTTCTTTACTCACATAAGAAGAAAATAGAATAAAGAGTTAGATTAATTAAGAATATTTTTGTAGGGTTGTTAAAGTTCCATGCTGTTATGCTAAGGTTAATTTTAAAAAAGAAAACATTCTCAGGGGCTTGCCTTGAGTTCATCCTAGATAACACCTCCTAACTCCTAAATCTCTACTTTTCTTATTTTTATCTTTGTTTTTTTTACACTCCTTTTATTTTCTTTATAACAAATCTTAAGTTTTTACGCTTAATGTAAGGGGCCTAAGAGATAATGGGAAACGAAGGCAATGTTCTTGTATTGCAAAAACCAAAATCCACATTGTGTTTTTCTTCAGGAAACACATTCAATTACTGAGGACGAAAATTCTCGTCAAACCAATGTGGAGACTCACATGGTACTTCTAAACCAGCAGGGGTGGCGATCCTCTTAAATAATCTTCCAGGAAAAGTTGTATCAACTAAACAATGCAGTGACGGCCACTGGATTCTTTTTGTGTTACTAATCGAAGACTCAATAACAAATAAACTCACTAGAATAGTGAATAGAACCCAAACAAATGAAACACTGACCACATCCTACTCGGGGGAGATTGGAACATGGTTATGAATGAAGCTTTTGATAGACATCCCAATAAGTATACAGACCCCCATCCAAATAGTTCTTTACCTGAATTCTGTAATAACCTTGGGCTTAGTGACGCATGGAGAGAAAAACACCCTCATGAAAAGCGGTTCTCATGGCATAAACCTGACGCCTCCAGCAGATCTAGAATAGATTTTTGGTTAGGAACAGAGGAAATCCTCCAAAATACATCAACTTGCAATATTTCTCCAACTCCTCTGACCGAGCACTGTAGCATCACCCTGTCCATTACACCTTCACTGGTAAATATGAGGAATGAAGGTTATTGGAAATTTAATGCAAACCTCCTAAAGCATGATTTAATCTGTCAAGAAACAAAAGAGCTAATTAAAAAGATCTTCCAAGATCATAATCTCTTATTCTTTACTAAAAAATGGGAATACTTGAAATATAAAATACGCGTTCATTCTTTCAGCAAAAACCTTAATAAACTCAATACTATTGAAGAAGAAAAATAGTTAGAGAACTGAATCAATATACATTAAACAAACGGATGATGATAGAGATAACCTTGTGACCCTACAATCTAAATTAGATGGAATGTATGAAAGAGAAGCTCGCGGTGCTTTCATCAGATCCAGAGCCAAAGGGATTGAGGAGGGAGAGAAAAACTTTTTCTGCAGCCTGGAGAAACAGAGACAACAACAAAACTACGTAAAATCCCCTATTATTGGTGGCACAGAATGTACAGACCTAAAATGAATTGCTAAAGAAATAAGCTGCTTTTATCAAAACCTCTTCAGCTCTGCCTCTCACCCCAAGACTGTCACCTCCTGATGGACCAAATCAAAGATTATGTCCCACAAATCTCCGGAGATTTTAGAGAAGAATGTGACAAAGAGATTACTATAGAGGAGCTCGATAACACTATGATGTGTCTGAAGTTTGATAAATCTCCAGGCCCGGATGGCTTAACTGCCAACTTCTACAGGCATTTCTGGGAATATCTTAGAGACTTCTTATTTAAGGCATTTAAAGAGATAATCAGTAACTACTCGCTTCCAGAAAGTATGAAACAAGGTGTCATCACTCTTATACCAAAGCCAGAAAAAGATAACAAGATCTTAGGAAACTACCGCCCACTATCCCTATTAAACTGTGATTATAAATTAGTGACGTACGTTTACACTAACCGACTAACAAAGGGTCTTAAGGATGTTATTTCTGAGACACAAACTGGCTTTATGAGTAAGAGACCCACTCATAATAACATTAGACTGCTGCTAGATTTACTGGAAGACAGTAACTGGACCGAAGACAAAGGCTTTATTATGTTCCTTGACTTCTACAAAGCATTTGACATGCTGGAGCATCAATTTCTCTTCACAGTTTTGCAGACTTATGGATTTGGTCCATATTTCTGTGAAGTAGTAGAAGGCCTCTATAACAATACGACAAGCTCAGTAGCGCTTCCACATGGTACCTCTCCGAGATTTACTGTTAACAGTAAAACCAGGTTGTAACATTTCTCCATTTCTATTCATTCTAGCAGTTGAGATTATCTCAATTAAAAACTCTGAATTACAAAACTGAAAGTATGTGATAAACAAATTATAATTAGTCAACTTGCTGATGACACAATCATTTTCCTAAAAAATCCCGTGTTCTCCATTTAATCAACATGTTTTCCAAAACATCAGGATCAACACTAAACCTGCAAAAATGCGAACAGATGCTGATACATGATACGGAAGTTACAGAAGCTTACGGAAAACCCATAAATACTCAGTTAAATATCTTGGAATCCACATAACTAAAGATACCAAGATGAGAGAAAATCTTAATATAGAAAGTAAAATCAAAACCTGCCAATCTCAATTAAACATATAATAAACAAAAAGATCTGACTCTTCGGCAGGACCTATTTAACCAAAACGGAGTCACTGGCAAGATGTAAATACCCTGCTTTCTCAATGGCCATACCAAACAAATATATTAAAGCAATTAATCAGATAATCTTCAATTTTATCTGGAAAGACCGAGCCCATTATATAAAAAAGTCAGAAATGGTAAAGGACTTTAAGGATGGGGGATTACAAGCAATAGACTTTGAAAGCTTAAGTGCGGTCCTAAAAATAAACTGTTTGAAATCTTTTTTATCAAACAAAACAGCATTTGGTATCGTCTCCCCAAAGGTTTGTTCCAAAAGATGGGTGGTGTTGACTTTGTCCTCAAATGTGACTTTTGTGTGGATACACTTCCTGAGAAACTTTCCTCGTTTCACAAACATGCATTGCTATGTTGGAAACTCACGCACAACTTTACTCCTCATCAAACTCCTTTCTAGAACAATAGATGTTCTGCACAGAAAAAGATCCCTGTTTTTGGTCCACTGGATGGAAAAAATGTTTGGTCCGTACGTCATTTATTGAATGATCGTGGTGATTGGCTCTCATTTGAAACCTTTAGCATTAAATACAACGTAAACTGCACACGTGCTCAATTTGACAAATTTATAAAAGCCATTCCTTCTTCAGTCAAGCTACTTATTCTTTTTTTTTTTTTTTTTTTTGAAGACAACACTTCAATCCACACTATCACCAGACAACAAACTTCTACATTTGTACATAAACACACCAGAAAATTTCCTACAGCTTTTACAGAAAAACAGAGTTG
>JBAMHW010000025.1:3551354-3562638 GCA_037177495.1 Rhadinocentrus ornatus | reverse complement strand
CTGAAAGTGGGACGAGTTGGATGTGAGACCAAATGGATGTGTGACCAGCTGGACGTGGGACAAGGTGGATGTGGGACCAGCTGGATGTGGGACTAGCTGAAAGTGGGACAAGCTAGATGTGGGACCAGCTGGATGTGGGACTAGCTGAAAGTGGGACCAGCTAGATGTGGTACCAGCTGGATGTGGGACTAGCTGAAAGTGGGACGAGTTGGATGTGAGACCAAATGGATGTGTGACCAGCTGGACGTGGGACAAGGTGGATGTGGGACAAGTTGGATGTGGGACCATCTGGATGTGGGACCAGCTAAAAGTGAGACGAGTTGGATGTGAGACCAAATGGATGTGTGACCAGCTGGACGTGGGACAAGAAGGATGTGGGACCAGCTGGATGTGGGACGAGTTGGATGTGGGACCATCTGGATGTGAGACAAGCTGGATGTGGGACCATCTGGATGTGGGACGAGCTGAAAGTGGGAAAAGCTGGATGTGGGACGAGCTGGATGTGGGACGAGCTGGAGGATATGAAGTCTAGCTACACCAACTTCTACATGTGCTTTGTGCTGCTACAGGTGAACATTTATGAACCTGAACCGTGGACAAGGAGGTGTACTGGTATGCTTTAAGGACCAGGTAGTTGGCTTCGATGTCTATCACACCCAGTATCATGTACTTCCACCAGCGCTGCCTCAGGATGGCCAACATGTTCCCTTCACCTGGTGAACACAGAGACAGAGACAGCGTCAAAATTCCTATAGACCATGAACTACACGTTCTCTGGATACATGACGGATTGGCTGAACCGTGTTGTAGTTTTTCCTAGATCAAAAGGTACCATGTTCAGTATATGGACTGCATGTGAACAGAGCCAGGGACATCTGTGTAGAATAGCAGTCGGGTGGAGCATGATGGTGATCGACCAGAACTAAACCTAGAAGCAGAAATATTTTCTAGAAGCAGATAGACTAAGTTTGATGTGACTCACTGCAGAGGCGGTAACAGAGATTTTGTCTCTGGTTCTGGTCCCATAAGGGATAGATTCAGACCAGAGTGGCAACACTCCCATAGACTTCTATAGAAAGAAAGGAATGTGGAAGTTTGGTTCCACCACTGACCGCCGTTCATTCTGTGTTTCAGAAGCATTTTCTCTGGCAAGTGGCTGAAATTACTACATTTTCTGGCATTGTGAGGCATTAGCTGAGTATTCTGCAACAAATGAAGTCAACTGTGTAATTTCATGTGGTTAGTTAGTTAACAATGGACATCATGTGGAGTTCAATGGAAGTCCAACATGCCTGATATGCAAGGGAACAGTTGTGGTTTTAAAGGAATACAATGCCAAATGCCATGACTTGACATGGGGAGCAGTATGAGAAAAAAGCAGGAAACGAGAGGAATAAAAGAGCAACACAGCAACGATTAACCAGAAAAGTCTTTTCCAGCCCAGAAGGACGCTGATGCTGCTGTTGGAGCAAGTTACGTGGTTGGTGAGTTAATGGCCAGAGCAGGAAAGCCGTTCACTGAAGAACAGTTTCTGAAAAATTGCTGCAACTTACTAATCTCTTGTGTCCATAGAAGAGAGAATTGTTCCCTCTCTCTCTGCAAACACGGTGGCGGAACATGTGACATTTATGAAGAGTTACATGACAAAGCACAAACTTTCACAGCGTATTCTGTGGAGCGCGGACATGACAGACAGTGCTCAGCTAGCCAGTTTTATAAAGGGTGTCAATGAGCAGTTGGAGTGACAGAGGAGTTTCCGATGCTTGGGTTTATCACAGCCATGGATATATTTCTGCAGCTGTGTGAACTAAACTTTGTGAGGAGAAACCTGTCAGGTGTCTGGACAGAAGTAAATGCTACATGTGAGTGTGCAACTTATCTATTTTATTCAGTGTCAAAGCAAAGAAAACTCACCTGCCCTAAATGTTCAGTACAACTTTGCATAATAATACATAGACTGCTGTCTGCATTGGATTTAGTTAAACATGTGGGAATAGGTCACGATGACAAATGTTTATTTTGCTGTGCGATTAATTTTCTCAGAAATGATTGAGATAAACGATAACATTGCACAAAGTCATGATGTTGTCTTTTTGAGACCATTTTCAGCTAATACAATGACAAAGCCATAATAATGCAAGTACACCCTTTCCAGTATCGATAAACTTTGATTTCTAAAGAAGGATTTACACTGGAACTGGAAGAAATTTTAAATAACAAAAACAATCAAGAGAACGGACTCTCAGTCTCATTAACAACGAGCAGCGACGCTGCGCCTTTTTCACTTATGCCGGTACGCCGACCCAAAAGCATTGCGGCACACTGAGAGTCCTCCCGAACCTCTGGATTAGCCGGCATTGTCGTCAGGAGAGAGCTCACTCCGCAGGAAACCAGAGCGTTTAGTCGAGACACTCCATAGTGAAACCTGTTGTCATACACAGTCTATGGTGAAGTAAGATAGAAAAAAACTAATCGCGGCTGGTGTTAAAGTGAATGTCTGCCAGGAACTGATTAGACGGCGTCGCGCAGCTTGTTAACACTCTGTCATTCAGTTTTCTCTCTGATCTGCAGCTGTTCCTCTCGGTATAAAACCAACATAACATGGATTTATTACAATTGCAGAGGTGCTGTAATCAGAAATGACATTCAGGCATGTTGCTTCAATGTCTAGGCTTCACGTGTTTGCCTTATTCTTGTTCATTTTTAGAATGTAAAGTCCAAATAGTTTATGATTTATGTGTTGATTTACAAAGTTTCATTTCCACTGAAGACTTTTTTTTCTACTTGAAAGTGGTCGGCTTTCATTCAAGACTTATACGTACAGATGACTGATCAACTAGTATCTTACTAGTACCATATAATCAGTTTAATTAGTTTTTGTTAGTATGGACATACTGTCACATGCATGATTGTTGGTTTTATACCGAGAGGAACAGCCGCAGACCAGAGAGAGAAACTGGGCGGCACAGCGTTAACAGGCTGACCAGTTTCTGGCAGACATTCACGTTAGGGCACAACACCGGTAAACTTGTTGCACTCGTTTTTTTCTTACTGAAGTTGTTTTTTTCTTGTACTTTAATATTAAGATGGCCCTCCTATGAGATGACGATATCATCAGTTGCCCTTGAGCAATTTGACTTTAAGACCCCTGGTGTAGGAGAACGAGGTGCAGCATGCAGAGAAAAACAGTGACAGATTTAAAATGGCTGTTATGCCCCCAGTATTGTCTGTTGAGGATAATGTTATAATCCACTACAGTTACGCATAGGAGCTGTTGCATTAACTAATATTTATTTTTCATCACTAAATATAATCTATAAATGAATTCAGCGATATGTTTAGTCTTACTTCTCTCGTAAATCTTAAACATTAGAAAATGTTGTCTCTCTGCTGCCTCCGAAATAAAGCTTTGATAAAATACATAGACAGTACAGTAATCAGTACACATTATTGGCTAATACTTGGGTTAATTGGGTTACATGAACCACATGTCGGCGAGTTCAAGGAGTGTTGTAACTCTTTCGTTAAATGTTGCTGATTCAGACCAACAAAGTCCTGATGTCTCACTTTCACATACATGAAACTGATGGGAAACTTGGCATTAGTCAGTATCCAGCGGTTTCAGGGGCCAATCTGCAGTGTTACAGGGTGGCGTGTGAGTAAATAAAAAAGCAACTGATAAAACAGTGTGGATTGTTGTCATTGGCTGGATGATTAATGAAAATCTGCTGTGACCTTTGAACTGATGGCATTGAGGCTGCAGAAACAGTTTTTTCTATAAAAGAAGAGTAAAAATGAACTGTGACCCATGCTGATCCATCTTCAGTGTACCTTGCCTGACTGCTAAGGTGGTGGTGTAGACTAGGAACAGCAGGATGTAGTTGAGAAAGCTCTGGAATACCGGCGTTTGAGCATGGAAGTCATCAGCCAGGTACTTGCTGGTCAGAGCGATGGCACAGACAAGTAAGGACAGGACCTGACCCAGGGCCAGGTTCACCAGGATGTCCCTGCAAAGGACAGAACAGAGTTTTGATGTTGGAACATTATTTAACGTTGCTTTGAATACCACAATGTGCAGAGTAAAACCTTAGAGCTTCATAATAGACAAACACAACTTCAAATCAAACCTCATGAACGCTGATGATGGATTTTACACATTTTACATTTATGCTAACAGCCATGCTAACAACCAGGCTAACAGACAAGCTAACAGTGAGGCTAACAGTGAGGCTAACAGCTGGGCTAACAGTCAGGCTAAAGGCCCATTTATGCTCTATGCAAAAGACGGATAGACCTTGTCTTTCTCATAGATCGACAATTTTATCCTAAGTATTGATACATGCTTTTCAAGGAACCATAAAATGGGTTTCCCAAGGATTAGTTTAATGTCCAATACTTTTTAATCTGTACATGCTGCCTCTTAGGGATCGTCATCAGGAGGCAGGGCATTGATTTTCATAGCTATGCTGATGATACGCAGCTTTACATCACTGTGTCTCCTGATAACCTGGGGCCAGTTAACGTCCTAAAAGTGTGTTTTAGATACTAAGTCGTGTGGCAGAGAATTTCTTACAGCTCAGCCAGGATAAACTGAGATTTTAATTATCAGTTCTGAAGACAAGACATCATTTTACCAAAATTACTCAATTTGAATTTCTTTCAGTGTGGGATTATTCAGGGTTCCTTTTCAACTGAACTAAATTTCATTCCACACATTAGAAACGTCACAACAGATGTGGGACCAGCTGGATATGTGGACATCATCAGAGTCCACCCATTTCTCTCTCTTGCCAAGGTACTGATGCATGCTTTTATTTCTAGCAGATTAGATTATTGGTCTTACTAAAGACTATTTCTAACCTACAATTACTTCAGAATAGTGTTGGGTAGTAGCGCCATTACTCTTGTCAATGACACTGCACTGTTTCCTGGGTTACCAAGGGCGTCTGAATTGGCACTCCTACCCACACACATGCACAGACAACTTCACTTAATCAAGAGACAGTAGGTGGGTCCCAATTCAGGGTCAGCGCACTTCGGAGTGTGCAGACTATAGGCTACGGAGTTTCCTCAGTAGTCTACTTCAAAGTCTGCTTAACGTTCGTGAAATGGGACAGCCTAACTATCCAAGAAGAATTTCCTATAGCAACAACATAGGATGTTGAATCAATTAAAAAATTGAAATTACTCATAGTGTCAGTGAACGTTAACACAGTCTGAGGCTCTGTTGTTTTCCAGCCGGTACACACTTCATTAACCCCTTAAAAATCCACGAATTAAATATTACAGAATTTTAATGTCAGCATTTAACAAACATGTTTTTAAACTAAAGTGTAATTTTTTTAAACAAAGTACTTTACTGAAACCTAAAACGTACTCTTGTGAGCTCGGTTGCTCATTCGCCACCGTCTTGTGCGCAATGAATTCTGGGAGAAAAAAGGCCGCGAAGGATTCATCACCAGCAGCCTTTGTTTCAGGTCAAACGAAGTATGGACTTGAAGGGGGGATTCTGAGGGTCCTTCAGATTCTGTGAATTGGGACAGTGCTTGGCGCACCACGATGTAGCCGACGAATCAGCACTTTGAAGTCTGCAGACCCTGAATGGGGACACACCTAGTGACAATCCCCGCAGATAACTAAAGAAATATGTAAATAAAAATGTATATAATAAAGGGTAGGAGAAAAATAGTGCATTGGAGGGTTCAACATGCAGCACAGATTTAATTTTTGAGCAGCTGTTATATAACTATTTATTTCATTTGCAGCTGTGGGAGCCCTGGTTGGGCTCAGCTCGAAAGGGTGACATGGGCCCCCTCCTCGCATGGGCCAACCACCTGTAGGAGGGGCCATACGGGTCGGGTGATCTGAATTCGAGTGGTGTTTTGTTGCTGGACTTCTGTGCTCATCATGGATTGTCCATAACAAACACCTTTTTCAGGCATAAGGGTGTCTACATGTGCACTTGGCACCAGGACACTCTACGCCGCAGTTCAATGATCAACTTTGTAGCCGTATCGTCGGACTTGCGGCCGCATGTCCTGGACACTCGGGTGAAGAGAGGGGCGGAGCTATCAAACTGATCACCACCTGGTGGTGAGTTGGCTCAGATGGTGGGGAACGATGCCAGTCAGGACTGGCAGGCCCAAGCGTGTTGTGAGGGTCTGCTGGGAACGTCTGGCTGAGTCCCCTGTCAGAAAGAGTTTTAACTCCCATCTCTGGCAGAGCTTCAACCATGTCTCGGGTAAGGCGGGGGACATTGAATTTAAGTGGGCTGTGCCTCTATTGTTGAGGCAGCCAACCGGAGCTGTGGCTGTACGGTTGTCAGTGTCTGTCGTGGCGGCAATCTCCGAACTCGTTGGTGGACACCAGCAGTAAGGGAGCCTTTTTGACCTGTGGGACTCCGGAGACAGCTGATGGGTATTGGCAGGTTAAGCGGAACTTGGCTTCGGCAGTCGCTGACACAAAAGCTCAGGCATGGGAGGAGTTGGAAAAGGCCATGGAGAATGACGTCTGGACGGCTTCGAAGAGATTCTGGTCCACCATCCGGCGGCTCAGGAGGGGGAAGCAGTGCTCCGTCAACACTGTGTACAGTGGGTATGGGGGGGCTGCTAACCTCGACTTGGGAGGTGGAGGGAATACTTCGCAGACCTCCTTTCGAGGAGTCTGGGGACCCTAGCATTGGCTCTCCCATCTCTGGGGCTGAGGTGGTTAAAAAGCTCCTCAGTGGCAGGGCCCTGGGGGTTCCTTAAAATTCCTTAATGCTCTGGATGCTGTAGGGCTGTCTTGGCTGAAATGCCTCTATAGCATTGCGTGAACATCACGAACAGTTCCCTGGGACTGGCAGACTGGGGTGGTGGTCCCGCTCTTTAAAAAGGGGGACCAGAGGGTGTGCTCCAACTACAGGGGGATCACACTTGCACATAAGTTAGGGATATTAACGGCGGACCTTGAAGTCAAATGCCCGTATGGCAACTTATTTAGGAATGCTTATTGATTTAAACTGCTGAATATGCTGAGCATTTTGTAATACATTTTTGTTGCCTTCCTTCCTTTCAGACCATATATGCTGTACAATGATGCTTAAGTCCAACAACCTTTATTAAAGAATACAAACAGATCTCTTTCTCTAAGTGCCTTAATTCTCTAACCAGAATCATACTCCATAATCTGCCGCCTCAACCATCAGTCCTATTCTCTAAGGCTTGTCCTCAAACAAATGAAGTAACTGTAACTAGTTACTTTTTTTTTGTAACTAGCACAACACTGGAATTCAGTGGAGCTGTACACAAGCCAGGACTGTCTGGAGCAGCACCACAACACAGCTGGTCATGGACGCATTATTGTGCTGTGTTTGGCGCACGTTCATCACACCAATGTCATATCCTCTAGTGGTGCAGTTACGCTGTCCTTACAGTACCGCAGATGGTAGAGGTTTCAAACCTCTCCACCTTGGTACCTGGATTCACACAGGATTGGTTTAATGGGTGTCACATCACAGTCCCCCTCTCAGCTCAACCTCTTTGCCCATTTTTGGATTTTCTGGGATCAACGACACGCGTGACATTGCCAAGATGGTGACGGTGGGAACTGCCCAATGAGCTTCAATTCAGCTCTTCAGAAACCTACGGGTGACGTCACGGAGGCTCCGTCCATCTTTTACATACAGTCTATGAAAGAGACCCAATAAGTCTGATCCATACACGCAAATAAGAAGTGAACACGCTATCAGTTAGCGGTGAACACGCTAACAGTTAACTGTGAACACACTATCAGTTAGCGGTGAACACGCTATCAGTTTGCGGTGAACACGCTTTCAGTTAGCGGTGAACACGCTATCCGTTAACGGTGAACACACTATCAATAGCGGTGAACACGCTTTTTGTTAGCGGTGAACACGCTTTTAGTTAGTGTTAAACACACTAACAGTTAACTGTGAACACACTATCAGTTAGCGGAAAAAACGCTTTCAGTTAGCGGTAAACACGCTAACAGTTAGCGGTGAACACGCTAACAGTTAGCGGTAAACATGCTAACAGTTAGCAGTGAACACGCTTTTAGTTAGCGGTAAACACGCAAACAGTTAGCGGTGAACACGCTTTCAGTTAGCAGTAAACACGCTAACAGTTAGCAGTGAACATGCTAACATTTTATTTGTGTGCAGCCCTTTGTTTCAGCTGTTTGCTTTAAAGCGCTTAAAAAAGTTGGTATGTTATTTTTTATTGTTTACAAACAAAAAAGCTTAAAATGCTCAGTTCTGCCATCCAGTTAATAAAAAATGTTTTTATTTGACATAAATCTTTGTACTGCAGATTCTATTAATAATATCACTAATTGATTTTATTCCTTATCTGTTCTCTAATCGATTCTCATTGAGTTAGCAAGAAAATATTGTATAAATGGGTTTGATTTTTTTTTTTTTTTTAATAAGTTTTCAAAAAAATATTTAAAGACACTTAGAGGACAGTGGAGACATGAAAAAACCAGGTGATGACACCTTTAAGTTGCCTCCAGCTGTGGAGAACACCCTCTCAGACAGCATGGAGGATGTTTCAGGTCTGAAACCAGATTGCTCTTTTCAACCTTATATCAAGCACAGATCAAATGGTTTGTTAAACTCTCTGCTTGGGGGGTGGGGTTTTGAGTTGAGAGTCATCTCCCCATAGAAAACATCATGGGAATAAATAAAACAGAGCTGTAAAGGTTAAAACAGTTTTTTAACCATTCCAATTTTCAGTTGAGCCAACCCAGACAACACGCAGCACATGATCCTACTGAAACTCACAGGCTGCCACCGTAGCAAAAGGCAACCAAAATACGGAGTGTGTACACGACATCATCACGCAAATGCGTCAGACGCTAGCAGAACCGATAAGCTTAATCATTAGGCAGGCTGATTAACAATTCCAAGGAATTGAGCTACTGGGAACCAGTTCTCTACAAGAACTGGTTTTTGATTCCCATCCCTACGTATCAGTACTGTATCGGTATCAGCGATACTTGCCCTGGATTTACTCGTATTGGATTGATACCAAAACTTGCAGTAGCGCCCAACCAGGCTTGCAGCACCTCGAGGTCTACAAGCCCAGATGATGGATTAAGAAAAAGTGGATGAAGCAAGGAGACTAAAGGCAAAATGAGAGCGCCGTCCTTCTCATCGGCAGATCAAACCACTGCTGGTGGGTCTGTACGAAGCAGACAAGCATATTTTCACCAAAAACAGACTAAACTGCAGCCACTAACAGAGCCAGAGTGATGACATGGCAGAAGTCTGTTTCCAGAATGTGTTGATTATGCAAGTTTCCAAGGTCACCTGTATTCCACATGTTCCCATGTGGGTTTCAGATGGTGGCTTGTGGCTTGGTAGACCCAGGTTCAAGCCCAGTCTGACGATTAATAATCTCAGCTGAGATTGCTGATGGAATAAATTATCCTTCCTTGATCCTCTAAAGTTCTTTGAATTTTGTATTAAATGTTTTACATAAATAATCTGATCTTCTCCTTCCAGTTTACCATGAATAAACTTTAGAAGTGTCCATGTGACTATATTAATATAATTAGTCTGACATCATAATAATTACAATACATTTTAGTAAATTGCTTAGTTCTACTAAGTTAGGTGTAAGTGAACCACTGACCTAGTAACCATTGAGCTAAAAAACATAATTTTATTAAATTTAATTTAATGGAAGATGTTTTCATGATAAAATAATATCTTAACTTTATCTGAGCAGAACTAATCCGAGAGGATAATGAGAAACGGGCAGTCAGTGGAAGTAGTGTCAGCTGGTGCGGCCTCGTGCCACCAGTACAGAGAAGACCTGCAGAAAGGAAGTGTCTCCCTGCAGGACCACCAACACTGCCTCACCCAGAGCCCCCCACCAGCAGCTGTTGCTCATCCCTGGGGGCCCAGCGGACTGATAACCTGACTACCGAACCCAACAGCGTGCAGTGAATGCACGCGCTGCCAACATCGTACCTGCTGAACACATTCCTGATCCGCTGGGAAAGGTTCGGAGCCGGACTCCCCGTCCCCCTGGCGGCCCCCTCCCCAGAGGAGACCACGGAGATCATTGTTCTGCAGAGAGCGCGGCGATCAGCACATCCTGCTGCACGAGGCTCGGTTCGGTCCGGAGGAGCTTCTCTCCGGAGCAGGCTGGGTCCAGAGACGGCTCTGTGCAGAGTAGGCTCGGTCCGGAGGAGGCTGGGTCCAGAGACGGCTCTGTGCAAAGGAGGTTCGGTCCGGAGGAGGCTGGGTCCAGAGACGGCTCTGTGCAGAAGAGGCTCGTTCTGGAGGAGTGACACGGTATTCCGGTCCACTTCACAGGGAGCGGGAAGCAGCTGGAACGCCACTGTGGATCATGTCTGCTGCTAAGGAGAACCAGGACCCAGAAGTCCTGGATTAAGGCTGACCAGCAGGTGGCGACCTTTCCTACTGACAGAAGCAGTTCTGCGGTGAATTCACCTGGAATGGATCACCTGGAGGAGCTCCATTCTGAGAGGAAGAACCTGGAATATTTAGAAATGAGCAGCTCAAGGATAATATTTGGGCTTCTGGGCGGAAATTTCATTAAGATGTGATGTTCATGTTGATTTCTTGCCAAAGACTAAACTTCCTGCACAGACTCAGATTGGGAGAAAGTGTGTTTATTGTGTGTGTTTTACTGGGTTTATATCTTTGGACTAGTTTATGACTCCAAGAGTTGTCGTGGTTGCAACCTCTTTTTTTCAATTCTGATTACTGACTTGAGGTCATCCATGTGGCTTACTGTGGATGGTGTCTGTAATGAGTTGTCACGGGGGACCGGAAATTCACCCACACACAGAGCAGCAATCATGACAGGTGTGTGTGGTTGTTGTCTATAACAGATTTCCCTTTAAAGACCATAAAGTTTCTTCAGATTATTCAGCGTGAAGTGAAATAAAAATGAAAAACACTGAGTGATTAAATGATTATTTAATGATATGCATCCTGCTTTAAAATAAAAATGTTAATTTATCTTGTGTAAATGAAAGGAGCTTCTTTCTGATTTGAGCCTATGACCCAGAACCAGCAGCTCTCTGGGACCTGGACCGTTCCAGGGCAGCCCAATGCTCCAGATGTGTTATTAAAATGTTTCGATTGACTGAGTCAAAAGCAGCTGTTGAATCTAATAAACTAAGATCACATTATCACCAGAATCTGTAATCAGTAAAACCCTCACTAGAGCTAACTCAGTGCTATGAAGAGACTTAAAACCCAGAAGGATAAACCACAAAACATTTTTTACTTCTTTAATTGTGTATA
>JBAMHW010000025.1:3506041-3518692 GCA_037177495.1 Rhadinocentrus ornatus | reverse complement strand
TTTCTTCTTCTGGTCTAACTTTATGCTGCTATATCTATTGATACATTCATTTTACATCATTTAGCCTCAGAATCTGACAGCTGAGACTGTCCTGGAAACATCATGTCTGCAAGCTGATGGACAAAGGTGAACAAACAAGTTTCCTTACACCTTCAGACCAGACAGAGAAACAAGAATCTCCATCCAAGAGAGAATTGTCTATTTCATCCTCATCAAAACTGTAACCTACATTCACTGAACACTTCATCAGGTCAACTTCCCGTTAACACTAATTTCAAACCAGCCAATCACAAAGCAGCATCTAGTCATGTAGACACGGTGAAGATGACTTGGAGTTCAAACTGAGCATCAGAATGAGGAAGAAAGGGGATTTAAGTGACTTTAAAGGTTACATGGTTGTTGGTCTGAGTATTTACTGGGATTTTCACCCACAACCATCTCTAAGGTTTACAGAGAATGGTCTGAATAAGAGAAAATATCCAGAGAGAGTTGTCTGGATCAGAATGTCTGGTTGATGTCAGAAGTCAGAGGAGAATGGGCAGACTGGTTGGAGATGATGGAAAGGCAACAGGAACTTTTAGCTGCACGTCCGATGACACATCTTTGGAACATTGCAGCTTCTACAAGGAGCATTAAGGAAAGGAAAAAAGGTTTTATAAGATGTCCAAACACTGCTGCTGCTTCCCCTCATGCAGACCGAACTGATCAGAGGCTCATCTGATCATCTGTGGAGATACATAGCAGCGTCATGTGATGGATGCAACCCAGGCTAGCTGGTCAATATATAATGCAACACCTAACACATGCTGTTGATCATTCTAGAGAATTTCTTGTTGATGTAAGCTTGCTTTTACACAGCTGGCAGTAGAGGGCTCTGATGACATGGCTTTTTTTTGGCTGCAACAAGCCCTGATATGATGGCATTAGATGAATGTGATGTGTGCAGGGTGGGGACTCCGCCCTCTGGCCCCCTGTACACCAACCACACCAGGACAGAAAATAAAAAAAATAATAAAATAAACTCTACTTTACAAACAGCCCTGCAGTCCATCATTTCTCTCATCCACCTTCACGTCTGAAAGTATCCAGATAAACAGCAAAGTAAAACAACTAAAAGCAGAGTTTTTTTAAATGTTGAAGCTAAGGTCAGCAGCTCACCAGATGAACTCTGTGTGGAGCGTGCACCACCGCTGGCCTTTTCCAGCCTGTCCCGGTCCTTCCAGCACTCTGTTCTGATGAATAAGATCCGCCAGCCAGTTTCCACTGCCGTTACGCAACACGTAGTGGTCCAAGAAGACCAGCTGACTCTCTGGCCCGTAGAACCAGTTGTAGTTGGAATCTGCTACGGCTATGGTTCGCTGAAATCCTGGGATGATGGAGAAAGCAGACAGGAGACAACTCAGAAACAGCCTTCTAGAGGTGATGTGGTCATAAAGGTTTATTGTTATTATTTATTATTATTATTTAATATTAACCTTTATTGATACAGGCATTCCTATTGACACACAGTCTTATTTACAAGAGAAACCTGTTTACCTAACACCATGTCTTTGGACACCTCCTTCGACCTGATACATTGTTGATTTTGCTGGTTGAACATAGAAAATCCTGCATACAGAATCTAGAATATGGACCAATACAGAAAATGCTATATTGTTGGCTTTAATAACATTGTTTAACATGCTAATGGCTCGACCCTGTAAGGCAAGTTGCAAAGAAGCAACTTGCCCTTATTTTTACTGTTTATTGTCCCCCACAAAAAATGAAATGGAATTTATGCTTCTGGTCAGAAGTGTAAATTCCCCTAAATGTTCTGGCGTCTGTAACTATGGAAGAAAAGCCTTCAAATTCGGGTTCTAAGAGCATTCCTGGAAAGCAGTTATGAGTCAGTATAGCAATCAGAGTCAATCATTGTCTCATGAAAACGCAAATGGACAGTGTAATGTGAAATAATTCTCTGCACAACATGAGCTGAACAGAAAACCGCTGCTTCTACGGATCACTGAAGCTCACCGGAACCTTAAAAGGATTTCTTCTTTCCTTCCGATTCTTTCCATCCAGACGCGTAGATGTTAGCCCTCCCCTACTGCTTTAACATTTGCTCGGTTTTATGACCACAGAGCACAAGTTTGCCACCATGACGGGATTCTTTAGACCGATGCTTAACGATGCCGACCAGTTACAGATTCCTCCTCTTTCACTGCAGTTTATTTCAACAACAGTCTCTTCAGTGTAGGAGAAGGCACTTTAGTATTTACATGAGCTGTGCTTTGACTAGAAAAGACGCCTCTAAAAAGGGAGATTAAGATTTTTTTTATTTGTCATTACAGGTAAGTACAACGAAACCGAGTTAGCACACAATAGGTGGCCGCATTTAAATATGAACTAGAAAAAAAATAAAAAAGAATCAAGAATTAAAGAAATAAAAACAGACATATAAAAAATAGAAATACAAAATATTTAATTAAAAACAAGTACAAAGAATAGGAATAGAGAAATAATAATAAAAAAAGAAAATAAATAATATAAAATAATGAAATGAATGGGAAAAATAATAGAAATAGAACATAAGAAATAAAGACAAATGAGAAAAATTACTTAGGAAAAACAGAAATTAATAAATCAGAAATAATAAAAAAACATAAAAATAGAAATCAGAAAAAATAGAACAGGGATTAAGACAAATAGAAATAGGAGAAAAAAGAGAAAGATAAAAAATAAAATTATACAAGATCAGAAAACTTTTCTTTGCTTCAGGTTTTTAGCATTTTTGGCCACGTTCAACTCATTTTATCACATGTTGCAGAGCTTACACTGTGCACATAAGGAGTTTTATAATAGAAAAATAGAAACAAGACTGATTTGGGACTGTTTTCTTGTTATAGATCTACATTCAATCTCAAATATTTAAAAAAACTATATGTCCATTTGTGCAGAATTAATCTATTTGAAGAGTTTTAGTCAGGATTCAGAGCTCATCAAAGGCCAAAACCTACGATCCACTGGTGTGTCCTCTGTTGTTGACCTGGCTGTGTCAGACCCCTATTGTGTGTTTTTTAACATCACCAGTTTAAGCCACCAGGAGGCCCCGGTGAGAACTGTGAGGAAACGAAGTTCTGAAGTGGCTGCACATTTTATTGACATTTTACACCAAACTCCTGCTCAGATTTTACTTGCATCGTGTGATTTTATTGTGGATAATTTTAACAAAAGACTAAAATCAGCTATTGACTCAGCAGCTCCACTGAAAACAAAAACTTTAAAAAGAACATCCAAAACACTGTGGAGAAATGAGGAAATTGGAAAGCTGAAAAGAAATAGCAGGACTTTGCAGACCACTTCAGTAGTAAAATAGATACTATCAGATCCAGTCTTTTATCTTAACATATTGTTGATTTTAACAGATCTGAACCTCTGCTTTTACCTGAGGAAGGAGGAGTTTTGTCCTGGTTGATGCAAAGATGCTTGGTCGAGTTTTCTCCCAACTAAACCCAACGACCTGCCTTTTAGATCCAATTCCCACATCACTTAAAAAACATTTTATGGTTTTTCTGAGTCTGAACTCTTAAATATTGTGAATTACTCTCTCCAGACAGGTGTTCCCCATCGTCTTTAAAACAGCAGCCCCTTCTGAAAAAGAGGAATTTAGATCTCACCGTTTTTAATAATTACCAACCTGTATCCAACCTACTATTTCTAAGTTAAATCATCAAAAGACCTGTTTCATTCGGTTAAATGACTTCTTGGATAAAAACAACATTTTGGAAAAATATCAATCTGATTTTAGGACAAACCACAGTACTGAGACAGCCCTTTATAAGATTATTAATGACCTCAGGTTTAACTTTACTGACGGACGGACAGGAGACAACTCACTCAGACAACTGACGCAGTTCTGGTGCTACTGAATCTTAGTGCCGTTTTGATACAGTAGATTACCAGATTTTATTAGACATACTCAGAGGTCTGGTGGGCCTCTCAGGTACTGTTCTTAAATGGTTTTACTCCTATCTCACAAATGGACAGTTTTATGCAAGCATGGATACATGCTTCTCAAAGATCCATAGAAATCCAATGTGGGGTTCCCCAAGGATCAATTCTAGGCCCACTTCTTTTTAATCTGTACATGTTGCCACTTGGGGAAGTCATCAGGAGACACAACAATTTCACAGCTATGCCATTGATATACACTTTTACATCACTGTGTCTCCTGATGACCTGGAGCTAGTTAATATAATTTTAACTTGCATTTTAGATATAAAGTCATTGATGGCAGAAAACCTCTTACAGCTCAATCAGGACAAAACTGAAGTTTAAATTATTGGTCCTGAAGACAAGAGAGAGCTCATTTTATCAGGATTAGAAAACTTTAAATATTCTTAATGTGGGAGAAATCAGATTGTTATTTTTGACTCTGAGCTGAATTTTACTCCACACATTAGAAATGTAACAAAAACTGGATTTTATCACTAAAAACATCGCCATTTCTCTCTCTTGCCAGCACCGAGGTGCTGATGCTGTTATTTCTATTAAATTAGATTACTGTAATGCTCTGCTCTCTGGTCTTCCCAAAAAGTCTATTTCTAACCTGCAACTACTCCAGAACTCTGCAGCACGTGTTCTGACGAGGACCAGAGGGCAGGAACACATTATGCCAGCTTTAAAATCGCTGCATTGGCAGCTCGTGCCTTTAGGATTAATATAAGGTTCTTTTAGTTGTTTATGAATGTCTTAATGGTCTTGGGCCCTCTTATTTATCAGACCTGCTTTTAGATTATGAACCCTCGCCTGAGATCCTCTGGTACCGGCCTCATAGTTATTCACAAAGTCAGAACCAAGACTTATGGTGAGGCCTTGTTCCACCACTACGGGCCTCAACTGTGGAACAGCTTGCCAGAGAACCTCAGGGTTGCAGAGACTCAGTGTTGAACGGCATCCAGAAGGGAAATAACTGCACGCATGCATACCTCCTGTTAGTTCCTAACATAGCAGCTGAAGGTGATCTTCAGGCCTGATCTGAAGTAATAAAGCTCTGGCAGAAAGCGATCTAACAGGGACTCACAGCTAAGTAAGCACATCCTCACAGACTGCTGATTTGTTCCAGAAGCGGTTCCAAACAAGTCAGAGAAGGTGTCAGATAATTACCGGGCAGGATGGTTCTGTAGAGGAAGGCGAAGTGTTTGAGCAGCCAGGGGTGGTTGAAGTGGCTGATGGCAAAGTGACGCTGCACCAGAAATATGTACTGGAACAAAGAGCGGGTGGTGTAACTCCCATATGCAACGCCCTCGTACAGGGAGCCGTCCGTCACATCCTGCAGGAGGACCATGGACTTCTCCATGATGGACAGGACCTGCTTGGTCCACAGGTAGGCCTCCTGAAGGTAACCTTGAGACGTGAGGAGTCTGAGGTTAAACAGCTTGTAAGAGATTATTTCAGACTTGAAATCAAAAGATATAAAAAATGAAAACATGATGCATTTTCCAGGATTCCTGATGTTGACACAGCTTACTGCTCTGACAATAAATTCTCACCAGCTCATGAAATCACACACCACAATTTAAGGTTCATGAATGTGTGTGATGAAAACTAAACATCTTTCCAGATAAAAGCATCTCCTGTGGAAATCATCACAGCGCTGTGTACTCTCTCTGTCACACACACAGAGTTTACTTTCAGACCGCACAACCACGTAAACACTCTGGCCACAGTTCATGGAGAAATCCCGGAGCCGTCAGCGGGATGTGGCCGACACCCACCCAGAGCCTCCCACCGGAGCCGCCCACAGCACTGTTTGGTTTGGGGACTCCAGCCTGAACAGACGAGGTATTTACCTTCTAACATGAACACAAAGAGCACATTTACACAAACCGAGCTTCAGCAGAGCTCGGAGCACCAACATGCCGTCACTTTACCATCGAAATGCTTTACTTTTAAACAGAAAACATGAAACCTCACCAGGATTACAGAGATTACAGTTATTTTTAATTATATATTAGTTACTTTTGTAACAATATTACAGTTACTTTCATTAAAATATTATAGTTAATATGTTCTTTGTTATTTTTGTATTTACTAAATTCATCCTGCGGTATTGGATTGAACATTATGGGGGGCTGATTATCTTTATATTCTTCATCACCAGTTTCATCCATGTGTGTTTTTCCCCACTGAGATGAAGTCTAAATAAAATGAAGACTTTATTCCATCCACCAGTATTTTAACCCACATGCTCCAGTTTTAATCAGGTTAAATATGGATCAGTGAATTCTAACTTCCACACTGACTCAGGCAGCACTTTTCTCCCATGATCGTGGGCATCACACCCGTGGGAGATGAGGGCGTTTTAACACCCACATATTTATATATATGCAGGGGCGGGTCTAGAAAAGTTCTAAAGATGTGGGGCAGCACTGACCAGGAAAAGGGGGGCACAAATGAGACCTTTTTTTGGTCTATTTTTTATTTATTTTATAAAATATTGAACTGATTATTACAACTAATAATAAAAAGTTATGAGAAATGTGTAAAACAAGCAGCCAATGATGAATTTTATCAGCAGGGTGATGCTGCTGTAGGACTTTTATCACTGCTGCACAAACACTCACACTTCAATGATTTAAGGAAAAAGCTGTTTTTATCCAGATCATCAGTTTTATCAGTTTCTTCATCAGTGTTGGCTGTTTAACTTCAGTCACATCTGCTGCTTTTAGGACAGAAATGATCACCATGGAGACAGTTGGTGAAATGATATGTGAATTTTCTAATTTAAGATCTAGAACATGGTGAAAATGATTTAGAACAACATGAAGAGAAAAGCTTCATTATGATGCTGAAATGATCAGAAATATGTTGAAAGCTTTGTTGTTTGTGAATAACTACAAATAAGACGGTGGGTTTGCTGGTTGTAATCTTTCTTCTGATCAGTACAACTCACCTTGGGTCATGTAAACCAGACTTCCTGTGAGCAGAGCCACACAGTTAGTGGGCTGATGGTTGTGCAGGTACTGGAACCCCCAACCTCGGACATAGGACTTCTCATACATCAGGCGCGACGTGTTGCCGATCACCTGCAGGAAGCGCTCCTGTTGGCCTTTGCTCAAGTACTCGTACAGGAAGTCATAGGCCGTCGCAAATCCAACGAGCGAGTGTGCCAAAGGAACTTCATCCCAGGGGGCGTCTTTGACCAACCTGCAACAGCAGAACAGGGCGAAGCTGAAGAGACGGCACCACACACTAAAGACAAGCTAATTTAGTGGTGAGCAAGTGGGAAAACAGCTGGTCATGAACAGGAAAACCTTCCTCTGATTAACACAGCTGTAAAAAAAAAAAAAAAAGTAACTTTGAGAATTAGAATAAAGATGCCAAGAAGCACTTTACACCACCGCTACAGCTGCACCTATGAAGCAGATTTTCTGCTGCTCAACACAAGCAAAGCTCCAAGACTGCTGACTGAAGTATACTTGAGGAAAAATGAGAGGCGTTATGCAATCATTCTGCTGAGTCATTAAAAAGAAATGAAGATCAGATGTGGGAATGAAACCAGACACTGTATGTATAAAACTAAATAAATTACTCCATCGATCAAACTGAGATCTACACAGAGCTTCTGTTCAGATGTCCTGACATCATCTCATCTGGTCAACAAGGATTTCTTTTATGTAAACGGAGGGAAAAAATTAAAGCTGTCCATGTTCATTACATGCAGGACTGATAACTGTAACGCTTGACTTTCTGGTCTATCAACATGGGCTAGATGTAACATTCCTGCATGTCCTAAACTTTGTTTACTGGGTGACTTAAGCGACATCAACATGGACACTAACAAAGCACACATGGTTCTCACGGCGTTATGTATCACAAAGAAAACTATTCTAGTGAACTGGAAGTCTAAAAACAATCTAAATATTAACCAGTACAGGAATCTCCTGTTGGATCACATCAGTCTAGAGACCGCATCGGCATCCATTAAACACCAATTAGTTAACTCTCAGTCTGCCTGGACCCCGCTGATTAGTCACATCACATAGTGGGAGGGGGCGCTGGGGTCTTGTCGTTCCCTGGGGGCGGGGGGTGGCGCTGGTTGGGG
This sequence comes from Rhadinocentrus ornatus, assembly GCA_037177495.1. Lineage (NCBI taxonomy): Eukaryota > Metazoa > Chordata > Actinopteri > Atheriniformes > Melanotaeniidae > Rhadinocentrus > Rhadinocentrus ornatus. The sequence continues at coordinate 3,510,606 of JBAMHW010000025.1, read as the reverse complement.
GACTTGGGGGGTTTGTCGGCCCGGTTTCTCTGTGTCGGTGGTTGGGTGGCTCATTGTGTGGGAGACTATGTGTCTGGCCGGATCCGGGGCCTTGGTAGCCTGGGGTCTGGTGCTCCCTGGGGATGGGCCGGGGCTGTCGGGGGGCTGGCCTGGGTTGGGTGGCCGGGTGGGGAGCGGGGGCTCCAGGGTCTGGGAGCTGCCTCCCTCCGGGCTAGGGAGACCCTGCCGGGGCCTCAGGGGGGGATTGGTCGCCCTGGGCGTCCCATCGAGGTTGGGCCGATCCTGTGCCGGGCGGGTGCCCTTGGGATTACGAGGTGTCTGTAGGGATGGGTATGGGAAAGGGGGGCAGCGGGAGGCATGGTGGGGAGTCCTGGAGAATTGGGGGCGCCTACAGCGGCCAACTGAGTAGTTGGTCGCCCGGGAGAGCCTCCTCCCGGTTGTGCCCCTCCCCGCGCCCCTCTCCTCCCCCGCCACCACACATCATACACACCACACTAAGGGAACTGTGGGGCGGGCGGAGGTGGTGGGCTTGGCTGAGGGGTCCGAAGTTGCGTGATCCCACAGCGGACCCCTGCAGCTGCCTGCCCCACTTAATTTTAATTACAGTTTAGACACTGACATACATATAGGGCCTCGTGTGGATGGTGACACGAGCTGTGGGTGGCCGGACAGGAGCTTCTGAGGTGGCCCTTCCACCAACCCCTCCCGCTGTGACCTCTATCCCCCCGATTTTATATGCACTTTAGACACTAGCACATTTAACACTACACACATAACACGCACAATCACACACACTGAGGGAGCCCTGAGGGAGTCCTGCTGCCTGGCATGTCCTTGTCCCTGGGGTACCTAGCCTTGGTGTTGGATTGGCGTAGCCCACGGTGGTTTTTCATTGAATTTTATTTACATTTTAAACAGCATCCCAGCTTTTTTGGAATTGGGCTCATAACTGGATTTTACTTTACTTTGTCATATTTTACTTTTTCACTTAAATATTAATTTTCTTCTTATTCTGATTTTTTCATAAACTATTCAGGTTTTGTGTTATAACTGAATGATCATGCAACATTTAGTCTTCATCTAGTGATTTTTTACACAGATTTTTTTGTGCCCTCAAATGTGTGAAAGTGTTTCCTCAATTTTCCCCTACAATCCGCCAAACCCCTTACTGTTTTATTACCGCCTGGATCCAGGATTTTTTACAGGCACAAACATCCGGGAACGTCTGTGAACTTTGTCACTTCCGGGTCTTTCGCCCGTAAAAACAAAAGGTTGCTAAAGCGCAACACTACTGGATTTTCAGCATCCAAAAGAAGTAGTTTTCTTTAACTTTTGTAGAGTTTCCTTTAAATATGCTGAAAAGTTGTTGTGGTTGGCTGCCATAAACATTGTTTTACAGACAACCAACAACCAAAAGAACACAAAAGCCCAGAAATTATGCGATAGCTGGCAAGCGGCTATCAGGCGAGTCCTTCCAAATATTCAACCATTTGTTCAGATTATTTAGTGACTGGTTAGTAAAGCATTTATTATATGATATTACTGTTTAAAACGTATGGTTGTTTTTGTATAGATGCTAAAAAATACCATGGAATATCTGGTTAGACACAGTTCATAAAACTTCAGTTCAGTCCTACAGCCACTTGCTACGCCTCGTATCCTGGACACTGAGGGGATCAATATACCTGAATAACATTATGGATCATTTTCTATCCAAAACCGATGGAGAAAACTATGACAACAAGTTACATAGTTCAACACGGACGCTAGTACGATGGAGGGTGTGGTTTCACCGGGAAGCTGTTCATGGTCACGTGACCACCGGGTTGTGCTGTAGGTAGGTATGTGCCTGTACATAGGAGGTAGAGATAATTTTACATTTAGAGGTTCTAATGCTAATAATGCCCACAATCAATGGCATAAAAAAAACAAAAACAGAAAAAGACAATGGCTTGGTGGAGGTCTGTGCTTTCTGAGGACTTCTAGTTTAGAATATAATTCCTTCAGCACATTAGAGTTGGACTTAGATTTGTTGGTTTTTATTGCATTTGGATTGTTATTGAAAAGTACTGTACAAATAAACTCTGACTGACTGAGAGGAACCACAAATGATGGAGCCTAGCAGCAAAGTGAAGTCAGCATCTGGCTGCAACTGGATGGAAGGAACATGAACAGTAACTCTGCCAATTGCCGAGTAACTCTGTGAATGGCAGCTACTGAGTCACCGCTGAACTCTGTGCTGAATCAAGGCCAATAAAACCCTCCTTCTGCATGTTTGCTCAGACTGCTTAAAAAGAAATGGCAGCTCTTTGCTGGACTTGTTGCAGACATAATTGAATGTTGGGAATACCACAGCCGACTGATCCTGGAGCCGCTCTGCAGAAACCATAAGAGGTTCAGTGACCAAAAGAAAAAAGTGTGGCCAAGGAGAAAACTCACAAACATAAAAACATGCTCAGTGGCTTTTCTCTCACTGATATTGTGAAAAATGCCTTGTAAATTGCACTAATGCTGCTCAGTCTAAAACCCTCAGAAATGAGCTGCTGGAAAATCCCCTTTCTCCTGCTCAGAGGCTGAAAGGAGGCAAAGAGGGATCATGTGCAACATCGACCCCGGACAGAAATTGCGTTCATGCTGCAAAATGAATCGGATCTTTAAAATTACGTATTCCAACAAAACAAAGGAGGGGTGGGTCTTTCAAACATCAGGCCGATAAAAAAGTCAGCAAAGTCATGATTTTGCACACATTGGTTTCAGGCTGTGGTCTGCAAAGTGTCCGTTGGAGGTCTCCTAACATAACTGCAATGAGCAGCTGAACAGGATCATAATACAGGCAAAAGCTGTTTTTGGAATCATTTTAATGATCCGTTATCTACTGAACTCAAAGACCACACAACATTATTCAGTTCTAATTGTTTTGTTCCAGTCATGTGGTTAAAAGTGGCGTTCTAACTGAGCCGTTGGATCTGAGCAGGTCATACTACTGATCTCCCAGTTTATATGGAGTGGAGACTCTGCCTACCTGGCTCAGTCGCCCTGGCAGTAAATGGAGCAGATCCAGTAGAACATGGAGCTGCATCAGATCCTGGCGGTCTTGGGGTCTAGAGGGCGATGTGGCTCGGCAAGGTTTGATCCTCGACCAAGTTGAGTTTATGTCGTGGTGTCCTTGGGCAAGACATCGAACCCCTAATTGCTCCTGATGGGCCGTGGTGAGCATGGCAGCTACCACCATCAGTGCGTGAATGTGTGGGTGAATGTGATGTATGATGTAAAGCGCTTTGGATAAAAGCGCTATATAAAAACCGACCATGTTCATATCTCTATCAGAACTTTTAGAGTTCTTTCACATCTGACATTTCTTTCAGCCAGAGCTGCCCATCATCTATTATGTTTAGGTTATGTTTACCCACAAGACACTTTGGTTTGTAGTTCACTTCCTGTACTTGGTCCATTTGAAGCAAACCGAGACCACTTCTTTCTGATCCGAATCAGAGTTTGTTTGTGCATTCATGAAGCAGACTTTCCCAGTCTGGTGTACACAGGCCATAAAACCGCCTTCTTCCACTTAACAAAATAAGAAGTCTCCATTTTCACTGGTTTGCTTTTTGTCGTGTTGTAATACTTGTAGTAGTAGTTGTAGTCAGATTTATTGTAAAAGGTTTGACATTACTTCCTGTTAGAATGAGCCTTTCCAGGTGACTCCGTGTTCTACCTTGAGTTCATTAAAAGATACGATTAAATTTGTCATTGCACAACAATTACATCAGCAGGCAAAACAGTTTGTGACTGGGGTGGCGGGGGTCCTTATTGATTTTGGTGGCCTTCCTCCGACACCGCCGGGTGGCATCGTCCCGGTGATGTACTGAGCAGCTTTCACCACCGCCTAGGAGTGGAGGGCGGTGCAGCTGCTGTACCGGTAATGTAGCCAGTCAGGATACTCTCTATGGTGCACCTGTAAAAGCTGCAGAGTATCCTTGGATCCATGTTGAGCCTGCGTAGGAAGAATAGCCTCTGTCTGGCTGACTTGGTGATAAAGTCAGTGTACAGAGTCCAGGTGAGGTCACAACAGATGTGGACCACCAAGAAGCTTCCCCTCTCTGCTTCCTCCTTAAGCCACAATAAGTTCCTTAGTTTTGCTGAGGTTGACATGGAGGTTGTTGTCCTGGCACCAGGATGTCAGGTCTCTGACCTTCTCTCTGTCTCGTCATCGCCGGTAATCAGGCTGATCATGCGTGAACAAGGAGTACAGCAGAGGATTGAGCACACAGCCCTGGGGGGCGCCGGTGTTCAGAGTCAGGGTGGGGGATGTGGTACTGCCCACTCGCACCACCTGTGGCCTACCCGTCAAGAAGTTCAGGATCCAGTCACAGAGGGCGCTGTTGAGCCCAAGGTCTCTGAGCTGTAGTCAATAAACAGCATTCTCACATATGTGTCCCTCTGGTCCAGATGAGAAAAGGCAGTGTGAAGAGTGAAGTCTTTGGCATCTTTAGTTGACCTATTGGGCCTGTAGGCAAACTGAAGTGGGTCCAATGAGTCCGGGATGGAGGAAGTGATGAATGATTTGA
>JBAMHW010000025.1:3493050-3505941 GCA_037177495.1 Rhadinocentrus ornatus | reverse complement strand
TCTGCATCTGTAGAGGTGCTCTCAAAGTGGGCATAAAAGGTGTTCAGATCTTCAGGCAGAAATGCAGACATCACCTCTGTACTGCTGGTCTTCTTGTTATAGTTAGTAAGAGTTTTTAAATTCAGCCTGCATGGTCCTGGTTTTGGAGCCCTTATAATAAGACTCCACTTTGTCCTGTACTGACTCTTTGCACTGCTGACAGCTCTCCGGAGCGCATACCTGGACTTCCTGTACTCCTCCAAGTCACCTGAGTTGAAGGCATCTGTTTGTGCTTTATGTTTGGCACGGACTTCACCGTTAACCCAGGCCTTCTGATTTGTATATGTCCGCACAATAATCCTCGGTACGACGTCATTGATGCATTTCCCGATGTAATCATGTCCGTGTATGTGTTCATGTCAGTATCATTAAAACACACCCCACTCCGTCGTGCTGAAGCAGTTGTGCAGAGCTGCTCAGCTGCTCAGAATTTCCAGAAGGAGAGCGAGGGAGGACCTTATCCGTGACTTTGTAAGGGGTGTAAACACTATGCGTTAGACAGCTGATGTGTTGGTGGTGGTACCTCGGCAGTACCAAGTTTCCGTGAAAACAAAACGTTACAGTTTTTACCACCCAGTTGAAACGCCATCCTGCTCTGGAGTTAATCCAGCTTGTTGTCCAGGGACTGAACATTAGCCAGAAGAATACTTGGTAAAGGAGGCCAACTTCCACGTTTCCCCAGCCGGACCAGGACTCCAGCCCACGATCTCTTTTCCTCCGCCGCCTCCACTTTTCAGGTACAACAACAGGTAAGCTCCAACAACAGGAAGGCTCCAGCCATGGAAATTCCTCATTGTAAACTGGTGGCGGTGAAAAGGTTTTTTCCAACACTCACCTGACATCATATTGTATGATAGGGTACTCCTTAGCAAGTTGCATAACTACAAAATAAATAACAATATAGTGCAAAAACAGCATAGTTGAGGGGAGAGCTCGAGACACTGCAGCCATCCATGGCGCCATCTTAGTCATGCACCAGAGAGAGGAGGAGAAAAGTAATACATGTGCAGTGAAGTTGAGCCGGTCTCCGCGTCATCTTTATTAGTTATAACCTCCCCAAGAAGAGTGGGTACACAACACTTTTAGGTCATCTAGACTGGATTACTGTGACGCTAGAATGGCTGGTTGTCCAACCACTCCCTCAATTTCCTTCATCCAATCCTAAACTCTGCTGGTAGAGGGCTGACTGGTTCCTTCAAGAGAGATCACATTTCCCAACACTGGCTCCCAGTTAAGTCCAAAATCCATTTTGATATCTTTCTCAATGCATATATAGCCCTAAATGGGATTTATCCCTCTTAAATGAAATCTCAACTTGTTTTGTGATCAGTTTAATTATTCTTTATCATTATTCTTTCTTTTTATTTATGTTGGGGTTTTATTTGCCCTGTTTAACACTTTGATTTGCAATCTGATTGAAAGAGTTCTATAAAATAATGACTGATTAATACTGTTACTACTCTCTCATTGTACTGTGAACTTATTTATACCACCATAAAGTACTCATACTGTATAATACATGTAGTTTTGGCCTAGAGGATAAAGACATGGCCTAACTGGATTGTTACCATCTTCTTCCATAAAAAGCTGAAATAAAACAAAAGATCTCATGTAAAATTTAAGGTATAAGCTGTATTTTTATTATGAAATTATTTGATTGTTTCTTGTTTTGTTTTTTCACAATATTTCTGCTGGAACATTACTGCATTTTACAGTATTTATGTTGTTGTTTTACAGTGTAGATAACCTCCACTCCTTCATAAATAACACAGCAACTAACAGAAACGAAAGCATGGATAGAAAAAAAGAGATTAAAGAGGGTGACGGAAGAGAGGGGAGTCTGATGAGGAGGATTTAAGCTGATAAATTAAGGTTTGCACGTGTGATCCAAGCCTTTTCATCCATGCTACTGCTCTACTATTATGAACCATGAACCATTGGAGACTCATCACCAACCAAAGCTGTTTCAAACTCAAACCTTTTAAATTTGGTTGCATTTTTTCATCTACCTCTCCTTATTGACACATCTGATCAATACATCATGTAATCCTGAGCAGGGCTTTGGGAGAGAAAATGTAGACGATTTAAAACTCCTTCAGTTGAATTTATAATCTGCATTATGTTCCCTAGAAAAATTAGGAAAGTCTGATTGTCCTAACTTCAAGAATTTACCAGGAACATTCTGGTCTTGTTCATGAAATACTCAAATCAGCCAAAGTTGATGTTTTAAACCTAATTTTTCTTTATTTGTCTCAGATTTCAAGCATATTTTAGGGGAAAAGATGTCTTGATTAAACCGCCTAAAGGATTTCTTTCCTCACATTAAGAAACATTTACTGATAACTTATAGAAACTAAAATCTGCTGCGGTTTTATCTGGAAATGATGATGTAAACTGGATTTGGTAAAACCAGATGCTTATCTTTCTAGTCATAAATAAGAAAATGACTCCGAGGACGTGCAAGCCTCTGATCAGTCTTTTCTTGCGCCGTTTTCAGCCTTCGCTCCAAAACTGTCACTCAAACCTGTAAAAACGGAGGCTTTGACTGGGAACGCTGTGTTTTCAGAGAATGCAGCAGCTGCCATGTGGGTCTGAGTGGAAAATGACTCCAGCTCTTATCCGGTCACCTGGAATCTGAGCCGAAACTTTTCCGCTCACATCTGAACATTTCATTTCTTTTCCCTGGGGTGGGGGTGAGGGTGAGGGGGGCATGTTCAACAAACAGCTGCTAAACATATTTCCTGGACTACGGACTTGTCGGACCACAATGCATCAGTTCACAGACGGATGAGAACAGAGTGGAGGTAGAGAGAGAAATCACAGATGAAAAAATAAAAGACAAAAAAATCTACCAACTAGGCTGAGCCGCCATCCTCTCCATGTAGTCCTTGGCCAGGTCCAGGGCCCCGGCCCTGTGGGGGTACAGCAGGCAGAACATGGACAGCACCCCCAGGTTGTTCCCGTACACCTCGTTCCAGCGGGCGCTGAACTCAGCCGGGTTCCAGGGGGGCAGGTACTCCTCCGAGTGCTCCAGCATTGTCTCCCCAGCCTCCCGGATCCTCCGGGCCATCTCCCGATGGGTCCCCGCCGAGGCATGCTGCAGCTCCTCCACATCCCCACGGCTGAAGTATAGCATGGGGTGACCCTCGTAGTTGCCCCCCATGAAAGGGATCCTCCCACTGGGGTCCACCTCTGCTGTAGCAAGCAAGGACCACAGAAGACTTATGAAGAAGACTGTGGGGGCCCCCCGGGTGTGCGTTGTCATCGTCTCATCAGAGATGGAACATTGTCGAAGGAGCTGAGCTGAAGGGAGAAAAGACATAGTTTGGTCTGGTACATTTCCAGAACATCCCTGTAAATCATGCAAGTTTGATACCAACAAAAATGCTTTCATTTATCACATGAAGGTCAGGAAGCCATGCTAAAAGACTTTCTGGTGGACTTCTTCAAACAGCTTTTGCGATTTTGCACCATATAGTGTCAAAACATCATTCCCTGCCTTTTTCTGTCTGGAAATATAGTTGACTATTACGGTGATTCTGTTTATTTATTCAGAATTTCCACATTTTCCTCTTTTTTCTTAATCAATTCAGACACGTCCTTTGATTAAAAAGGTAGAAAAACTGCTTCACATAGCTCCACCAGCATCAAGCAGCAACATGACATATTATGTCAGGAAAGATCCAGAAAACTGACAGAATTGTTCATTAAAATGAAGCAACGACGAGTAAACTCTGGAACCTCACTCCAGTTCCTGGTTCAGTAAAAGGTTGGGAACTCCGTTTTAATACCTAGTTGGTATAAAGTTGGAAAAAAGAAGCTTCGACTCTTCTAGACACCACCTTCAGACACACTGGCATAAAACCCTGTAAAAGTCTTCCTTTATAAGACTTTTACATTTAAAGTCGTGTGTATTGAAACCTGTGAAATTTTACACTTTTCTAAAGTAAATTTTTAAAATCTGTTTTATTCATGAACCATGTAGGTAGCTACAGACAACAAACTACTAAAACTTCCAAAAATGTCATCAAATGTCTTCAATTCATGTTTTTTAAATTTATTTTAATACATAAAAATACTATCTTTTATCTGAATGGCATCATAATGCAAACAATATAGGGTTAAATAAAAAAAAGAAACCCAAACTCTGCACAGCTGTATTTTTTCCAAAAGCCAACATTCCTGGAATAATAAGATCCAGCTGCCGGCCTGATGATGCAGCCTTTCCATCCGAATACAAACTACGTAAGGAAGTGATCGAAACGCCGCATTCCTGCCTTTTCCTGATGAACCTCCACCACAACCAAACCATAAAAGCTGCGTTTACAGATTTCATGCCTCTGCATGTAGACAAGTCAGCCTGGAGCTCATAAACGCTCCATTCCTGCTCGGCTACAACCGGCTCCAAACCAACCCAGACCAGAAAAACCAGAGAAAATTCCACCACCTCACTGGAGTTCCTGACAAAGAGCTGCTGGAAAAGCATTGGTTGGGATTTAAAGAAGACCAGAGACTGCTTGATATGGAAGGAAAGACGTGAAACTGGTGCTCCTCCTGAAGTTAATCTGACTTTTGACCCTGAGAGGCGTCACATTCCTCAGTGGTGAACATGAGGGAGGAAGACTTGAAGCCAAAAGCAAACCCCAGACTAATTTATCACACTGAAGCCGGGGGAGCTTTCCCTGAGTTAAAATAACCTCATTCCTGTTTTTTTATGGATCTGTTCACAGAAAGTATTTTATTCTATTGAGTTTGACATTTTAAAATATATTTTGACAGAAAAATTAACATAAGAGGACAGAGCAGGACAAAAAAAGCATTCACATCTCAAACTGCACAGTCTTTTCTGAGCAAATCCAAAGAAAGACGCAGAAAGAGGTGAAGCAGTGGTGGGATTCCCCAGAAAGGATCCATGGTCCCCCTCCCAGATCTTGGACAGTACGTCCAACTGGCCGACAACGTGAGGAGGTACAGAGTTCCTGGATGCGCAGGTACACCAAAAATGATGTGTGTTAACCAAAATGTGCACCTCAGTTTGTAACAGCAAAGTTTGACGTGATGATGATGATAAAGCAACCCGAGCAGATTTTCTTTCTACAAATAATTTTAATTCTACTGAAACGTCCTACATTAATGACATAATATCACAAATCTCACCTGAAGGGTTAGTGTGAGTAGTGCGTAAATAGGTTTAAAATGTTTTTCAGTTCATTATTTGTTGACATTTCCAGGTCTTTTTATTGTTCTAAAAGTTCTTTTATGATCTGTGAGTTAAACTTTTCTTCTGTTTTATTTTGTACTATCGATAATCTCGATAGTAAATTATACTTAATTATTTTTAGCATGTAGAGGGATGAATAATGTCAATAAAATGTTCTAAACTTATATCGTTCATGTTTAGCACCTCTGACTATTTGTTTAGAGTAAATAAATGATTTAGTCCTCTCGTTTTAATCTGCGTTGCGTTTACGAGAAAATAAGAAATTCTCCCTTCACCTTCACTGACAAGGAAATGTATTTACACGAATTTGTTGTTTACACAAAATTAGAAATACAACAGGCAGGTGTCAGTGTTCCTATTTAGGTCGTCCCTCCCTCCGCTCCTCAAACCTTGAAGATGCTGCCTTCACTGACCAAATTTTTAATCCCCACCGAGTTTTTTTGTCTTAAAAAAGTCGCACTTTCTGCGCCAGAAAACTTGCTCCGTTTAAATAAGCGTGCTAGCAAAACGTCTCCCACCTATACAGTCAGAAATATCAGTGGTCGATGGTATAGATAACCCACATCCCCGCACAGAAGCAGCCTTGTTCCTGTCTACCATTAAAAGCCTCCGCGAAGCAGAGAGGACAAAATGCCGCTTTACCGTACCTGTCAGAAGCAGTGCTGGTTAATCCAAGTCCCGGTCCTTCCAGACCACATCTCCCCCCCTTACAGACTTTACAAAGATAAAAAAAAACTGCTGGAATTTTCATTAACGTTCAGAAACTAAACAAAGTTGGAGCGCGAAGGAGCGGAGGCAGCGACATGATCCTGCGGAATGAGGAGGAGCTGCAGGGGAGAAGGAGCTTAAAGGGGACCTGATGAAGAAGCTCTCCTCCCCCCTTAGCTCTGGAAGCCTCCAGACTGGAGCTCATGCTTGACTGAGAGTGCTGGTTCAGCAGCATCTACTGGACATCCCAAGGAGGCTCCATTCGTGGCCACCACGATGCGTAGTTCCTCCTGGTGCGTCTCTATAACGATGAGCTCAAAGCTTCACCGAGGTCCGACAACACAACACATGGCAGTCGGGATTGGTTCATGGGCCATGCAGTGGTCGCGCCATAGCCTTCCAGCAGTGCCAGATAAGCCATTGTACGTCCTTACGCACTGGGAAGCCTTTTTATACCCAGCCATCAATTTTCTGAATAGCTGCAGGTGGAAGGAATACCACGATTGTAGCCTGACTGACTAGAGGAGTTTCCAACCACTTTATTTAAATGGTAATTATTATTAACCAGTCTGGCAGATTGTGGCCTTATTTAGCACGCGGGGGGTCTAGAAAAAAACGTTGGCTAACTAACTTACCAAACAACTTAAAGAGTAACCTAAGCTTAAATGTAGCAAACATTGGGCAGGATCAAACCATCTTTGAGGCAGAGGGGAATGCTTTTTTTTTTTTTTTGTTCGTTTGTTTTTTTAATTTTATGTTTCAATCAAATACTGTATGGTTTTTACACGTTTCTAGTTTGTTAAAAAAAACAACAAACAAGCAAACCATACATTAAAAAAATATAGCTCAAATTTTAGGGGTGCTGGGATTCAATTTAGGGGTGCTTCAAAAATGGGCTAGATTCGCCTATGGCCGGTTTATGTTCGTAAATAGCAACGTCCGTTTCAAATGTTGTCATCCTCATACTTCTATGCGTGTTTTGCGTTGCCATGGTTGTTAAGTCAATTCCTCCACTAGTGGGCTGTGCTAATTTTAGAGTTCACTCTCATGACTCGACGTCAGTTTAAGACACCGTTTATCAGCGCTAAATGTATGAAGTTGTTTTAATTCTTTGTTCAAATGCTCACACAATTTCTACAGTTGTGCTCAACATATTCTTCTGCTTTTATGTTATCTTCCGAAACTGTCCGTCCATCTGCGTATCCGTCTTCTGCGTCAAGCATTAATAGGCCTTAAGAGTTGCTGTGGAGGTAGGGACGTTCTCCTGCCAAGTTTTGTTTTTTAAATCCAAAATGTTTACTATAATGGGCGTACGCTGGTTTTTGTATGTACGCCAGCCTTATAAATGAGATCCCTGGGCTCCACATCCCTCTTCTGGTTGGGGTCTGGTGCTTGCCGGCACTTTTTTTCATGACCCTGATGAGCCATGTGGAGCTCCATGTTAGAAAGGCATGTTTGTATGGAGTCTTTTCATCGTTACAGTCTTCATCATTAAGGAAGTTAGCATTCACTCCCTTCTGGTAGTTGAGGTCCTTTGTGTTTAGCACTTCCTCACTAATTTTCACTCGCTTCTTAAAGAGCTGTGCAACAAGAGGGAAAATGCATGTTAGAATTTACAAAGTCATTAAGAAAAATGATATTTTTATCTCTTTCCAAACAATGTGCAAGATGTTTAGAGAAATGGATCTTTTCTTTAAAAAAAAGAAGAAATAAACTTGAAGGTTAGTGTATAACTGTCAGTAATATATAAGCTAATGCCACATGGGTTTGCATATTACAGATACTTACTCCTATAAGGTAACTCCTACTCCTCAGTTTTTGACCCCCACCTCGCTCCTGTTTCTCTCCATCTTTTCACTACACTTTAAATTTTTCAACAGCACGGCTACATGCTCCTAGTGGATGGAAATAGAAATGTACATAAGAGTAAAAATAATTTTTTAAAAACCAGTAAGCTTCTTTCTACAGTAAAATGTTTGAGTGCTATTAAGCAGTTGGTTATTTAAAATGAAACATTAATGTCCGTTCTCCCTTTTTTAAAATGGGGGACCTGTCGGATAGCCGAACCTCGGCTTGAAGAGTAGCAGTGTGGTTTTCGTCCCGGTCATGGAACAGTGGACCAGCTCTACACTCTCTTCATGGTCTTTGAGGGGGCATGGGAGTTTGCTCAACCAGCCTACATGTGCTTTGTGGACTTGGAGAAGGTGTTTGACCGTGTCCCCCGTGTCCCTGTACAACCGGTGTTAGAGCTTGGTCCGCATTGCTGGCAGTTAATCAGAATTGTTTCCATTGAGGGTTGGACTCTGCCAAGGCTGCCCTTTGTCACCGATTGTGTTCATAACTTTTATGAACAGAATTTCTAGGCGAGGCGTTTCTGGTTTGGGGGCTTCAGGATTGGGTCTCTGCTCTTTGCAGATGATGTGGTTCTGTTGGCTTTATCAGGCTGTGATCTTCAGCTCTCATTGGAGCGATTCGCAGCCGAGTGTGAAGCGGCTGGGATGAGAATTAGCATCCGTGACCATGGTCCTCATCCAGAAAAGGGTGGAGTGCTTTCTTCGGGTCGGCAGTGAGGTCCTGCCCCAGGTGGAGGAGTTCACGTATCTTGGGGTTCACAAGCGAGGGAAGGATGGAGTAGTAGATTGACAGACAAATCGGTGCCATGTCTGCAGTGATGCGGACTCTGCATCGGTCTGTCGTGGTGAAGAAGAAGCTGAGCCAAAAAGCAAAGCTCTCAATTTACTGGTCGATTTACGTTCCTACCCTCACCTATAGTTATGAGTTGTGGGTAGAGACCGAAAGAACAAGATCGCAAATACCAGCAGCCGAAATGAGTTTTCTCCGCGTGGTGGCCTGCTCTCCCATAGGGATAGGGTGAGAAGCTCGGTGACCTGGGATTTCCTTTTTGTGCACTGATCATGAAGCTACTGCTGTAGCCAAGGACACAACTTGAGGGAAAATGATAAGATGAAGTACTCAGAGATAGAGATAAAAAAAAAAAAATGAGAGTAACTGAACAGATGTAAAATCACTCTGTGGTGAGATAATTACATATGAATTCTCACAACAACAACGTCACCTCGGTCTGGAAAGAACTGAAAAAAACCACCAACTGCAAACCTGAAGGACGGCACTCTGCTAAGGTACCTGCGCCTGGCCAACAGTCTGAATGACTTCTACTGCTTATTTCAAAGACAATGGGACACCCCCCACTCTACCATTCTGCAACCTTTGATAAGAAGCAGCCCCTCCCCAACTGCTTAACCTGAATCTGCAATACAACCACTATCCCCAGCGCTCCCCTGCCCTCCTTAAGATGGATCTATACTCACGCAGCATCTGTGTCACTGCTGTAGGCACCGCGTAGCTCCGTGGAGGTTTGACGCACATCTCTTGCAGACCTGATGTGCACCCCTGCTAACTTCTATGGTTACATAGAAGTACTCTTTTATGATTGGTCAGTTTGGGATTACGAGTTTCCAAATTTCTGGATTTTATTGCTAACAGGTCAGACACAGTACTGTATACACAAATCACACCAAACTAAGTCTCTACAAGAGGACAAGCTGTCAGCCAGAATACAGCTGTGACTAAAGGGATGCCATGCCCTATTATCTGCGAAGTGAGGAAACAACAGCAGTGATTGGTCCAGAGGGCAGCGAACCAGGGAGCAGACGAGGAAGGTGTGGCAGAGTGTAGCCCATCCCAGTCGGGTGATGATACAAGGTGATTAGCAGACATGATAGACTTATTTGGTTGCACAGCTGACATCCGTAAAACATACCCGTCATACTGTGTTTCCAAATTGTGTTAATCACTGTACAACAGGGAGGAAAAAAATAATACAGATGCTGGTAGTTGCAGACAAGGTCGGAGAGACGGTCCTTAAAACTATCCGCTATTGTATTTACATCGGACCTGTCAGGTTCATGCTGTTGTTCACATAAGGGCCTCTAGTGTTCAAGTCAATATTGGAACTCATGCATGTGCCATTATCTTGTGTCAATGCCTACGTAACAAACGAACGCTAGTAACACTTGGTAGCCATGATACATACGTGGTCGTGTTGTTAGTAGCAAGTATATCACAGCCCTAAGACTGCAGGCCCAGATTCTGTCACCCATCCACCCTGAAGCACTGTGTCGATCAACTGTCCTCACAGACATTTTTAACACCTCACTGGAGACCTGCTATGTGGCAGCCTGCTTCAAGGCCTTACCCATTATCCTGGTCCCCAAAAAGACAAGGATCACAGGACTTAATGACAACAGATCCGTCGCCCTGACTTCTGTGGTCATGAAGTACTTTGAACGCCTTATGTTGACCCACCTCAAAGCACCGGCTCTCTCCTGGATCCCCTACATTTTACCTACAGAGCTAACAGATCTGTAGACGACTCTGTAAATATGGTCCTCCACCTCATTTGGACTCCCCAGGATCCTGTCAGGATTCTGCTTGTGGACTTCAACTCTGCCCTGAGACAAGCTCTCCCAGCTAAATGCGCCAGAGTCCATGTGCACGAGGGTTACAGACTTCCTGAGAGACAGATGGCAGTTTGTGAAGCTCGGTCAGCATGTCTATGTCTCCTGGTCCATCAGTACCAGATCACCCAGGGCTGTGTACTGTACACCAATAGCTGTACATTTAGATCTGTCAATCTTGTGAAGTTTGCTGGCAACACCACCCTTACCAGCCTCATCTCTGATGGGGACGAGTCTGCCTAAAGGAGTGAGACGGACTGTATGTTGTCCTGGAGCTCAACGCTCTCAAGACAGTGGAGATGATGGTGGACTTCAGGAATGACCCAGCCCGCCTCACCCTTGTCATCATCTACAACGCTCCAGTGACCTCTGTAGAGTCCTTCTGCTTCCTGGGCACCACCATCAGCCAGAAGCTTAAATGAGAGCAGAAAATCTGCTGCATCACGCTGCTGCAAGAAGGCTCAACAAAGGTTGTACTTTCTTTGGCAGTTAAAGACATTTCTCCTCCTGGTTAAGCTGATGGTGAACCTCTACACGGTCATCATTAAATCCATCCTCACATTCTCAATAACAATCTGTGTGAGGGACCGAGCTGGCAAAGGACAAGGGCTAAGGTAGTTTAAAAAAAGAACACGTTTTATTTACCCCAAAAATACTAAAAAAAAACAACTGGGCCCTTAAAAGAGGTCAAATAAACAAAACTAAACCAAAAGGTATAATGGTAACTCAGTAACTTTAAACTAACTGTTAACACAAAGAAACCAAATTAACCTAACAAAGAACCAAAATGACCTCACAAACATGAAACAATGGGGAACTTAAATACTGGCTGATCAGACCAGTCTAAACACAACTAACAACTAACAAATAATCTAAACAAAGAGACAAAACCTAACCAGTTAGTTTTCTTATTACTCAAAACACAAAAGAACAATAAAAAAAGAAACAAGAAATCAAACTACTCAAAATCCAAACAATAAATCAAAATATTTAAAAATATGACCAAATGATCTCCCCTGTGGAAGGAGCTGGCTTGGTAAAAGCCCATGGCACTTCCCGCTCCTTTGGCTTCTACCAGTTGTGCTCACTTCTGCCCCCAAGTGTTGATATGGCTCCCCCCAGCACCATTAAGAGAAAAGAATACATGTTAAACAAATAAACAAAAACTTAAACAGAGTTGAAAATACAACAATGCTCTAATGTGTGCGCTAACAAAAAGAGAACTATAGTATTTCAACTAAATTTAAATTAAATATGTTAACAAAATAGTGTTAAATTATAAACTAACATAACTGAAAGGTGTAGGTGTATGGCGTTACTGCCTTTAAATGTGTGGCTGTAGGTGCGGCCATCACAGTCTGGTTTGCTGCAGCCACAGCCAGGGACAAGGCCAAGCTGCATCCTGTCACCCACTCTGCTCTACCCAGCACTGGACACCTCCAGGACCCGAAGACGTGCAGCTATGATCCCTCTCATCCTGGAGAACAAGCACTGATTTCAAATGGGTTGGCACAATCAGTTAGGTGAGCTACTGCGTGAGTTTCTGTCTTGGTTTCAGGTTATTGTTTACATTGCTAGTGTGGGGCTCTGTCGTTAGCACCTTCTCTCTACAAACAGTTAAGGCCGTGACGAGGGTCACACCCACTGTGTACTGCTCAGGGCAAAGCAGATGAGAGGCGGTTTCAGCCGGCTGCAATCAAGCAAAGTGGCATCAGCTGTGTCGGCTCCATGTACTTTACCACACATGGTGCTCTGAAGCGTCAGCCCCATCGGGGTAAGACCACATTACGCGAGTCTACCTGCGAGAGTCCACCGAGCAAGGGCACGAGCTATAACCGCCTGACAACCAAATCAATGCACAATGTGCTTCAAACCCATTCCTGTCAGACATGGGTTCACACTAAGACGTGTCACCCGTAGACACCGCAATCCGCAAAACCTGTCCTTTCCAATGGCATGCAAGTCAGCCACAACATCTGTTACCTTTGGTCTCTGGAACTGTCAGTCCGCAGTGAACAAAACAGGATTTATCAGCTCATTGATACATCTCAGACATTCAGGTCCTAGCCCTGACTGAGACCTGAACCTGTCCAGAAAACACAGCTACCCCAGCTGCCCTTTCTGTCAATGCACCTCGCTCTGCTGGATGAGGAGGTGGTACGGGAATCCTTATTTCTAAAAAGTGGAACTTTACCTCTATTGCTAACTGCTCATCACTTGAGTATCACGCAGTTAAGGTACGTAAACACATCACTGCATACATTCATGTCATTTACTGTCCTTCTGGAGGCAGTAGAATAGAATAGAATAGAATGCCTTTATTGTCATTATACACCGGTACAACGAGATTAAGCCATTACCAAAACATTGCAGGATAGAATTTAAAAAATAAATAAAGCAAAATAAAATAGAATAAAGGCACATACAAAATGAGAGATGGGGTGC